>JAAGKR010012662.1:0-15894 GCA_011419295.1 Clarias macrocephalus
GTCTGTATGCAATGTGTATGAATCAAAATGATAAGATTGTCCCTGATGAACGAGCCGAGGGCGACGGTGGCAAGGAAAAACTCCCTGGGATGGTAATAGGAAGAAACCTTGAGAGGAACCAGACTCAACAGGGAACCCATCCTCATCTGGGTGATAACGGATAGCAGGGATTGATCAGCATAATAATGTGTACTGGAAGTTCAGTTTAACAGAAGATGTGTTAAAATTAAAAGGAGTCCAGTTTGTTCCTGGAGGCTCAGGTAGACTGTAGGAGATTCCAGTCCTGAGCTATCGAACAACTGAAGTCACAGGTCCCCAGAGCATCAATCGATGATAGGACAGTCTTAATGGAAACCATCCCCAGCCACCATACGAATCCAGGCAGACCACACGGGGCATCGATGCGACGAGATCTCCAACCAGAAGCAGGACTCCAGGACGGGTTAGACGGGTCCAGAGGGCAGAGGGATCTGGATCACTTGCAACTCAGGAGCGAACATGTATAGCTCGACAGAGAGACAGAAAGAGGGAAAGGAGAGAGGGAGAGAGAGAGAGAGCAGAAAAGGAGAGAACAGAAAATAAGGAGAGATGGCAGTTAGGTCTGGTCACAGTCAACATGTATAAGGTGAATGTATATTAGTGCAAAGTGCAAGCAGGGACTCCGACAGGACTAACTATAACAGCATAACTAAAAGGGAGAGCCAGAAGGAAACACAGACATGAGGGCTCCCTGACATGTAAAGCAACCAATCACCTCACCGTCAACAAACCTGAGTGAACAATGAGAGTGGGGAGGACAGCATCTAAATATACCAGTTCACCAGAATACTCTACGTCCATGAGTCCCCCAGATCTGCTCCTTTACCTAAGGCTAATCTATTTACAAAAATGCTTGGCTAAATAAATAAGTTTTTAGCCTAGACGTAAACACTGAGACTGTGCCTGAGTCCCGAACATTAATAGGAATTAATAGGCAGCCTGCATACTTTGATCGAAGTAGGCGTGGCGGATCGTAAGACACTAACAGTTCACTCAAATACAGTGGCGCGAGCCCATTTAGTGCTTTAAACGTCAAAAGTAGTATCTTAAAATTGATGCGAAGTTTCACAGGGAGCCAATGCAGTGTGGATAAGATAGGGGTGATGTGCTCGTATCTTCTTGTTCTAGTGAGGACCCTCGCTGCTGCATTCTGCACCAACTGAAGCTTGTTTATACACCTAGTTGAACAACCAGACAGTAAGGCATTACAATAGTCCAACCTAGAGGTGATAAAGGCATGAACTAATTTTTCTGCATCATTTAGTGCCAATATGTTTCTTATCTTGGTAATATTTCTAAGGTAAAAGAAAGCTATCCTGGTAATATTTCTACATGTGCTTCAAACGAAAGGCTGGAATCTATAATCACACCGAGGTCTTTTACTGTTGCACTTGATGGAACAGAAAGGCCATCTAAAGTTACAGTGTGATCAGAAAGCCTACTTCTAGCTATTTGTGGTCCTATGACCAGAACTTCTGTCTTATCAGGATTAAGCAGAAGAAAATTAATTAACATCCAATCTCTTATGTCCTGCACACACTGCTCAATTTTAGCAAACTGGTTTTTCTCATCTGGTTTTGCTGAGACATATAATTGTGTGTCATCAGCATAACCATGAAAACTAATACCATGTTTACGAATTATGTTGCCCAGAGGAAGCATGTAAAGGGAAAAAAGCAGAGGGCCTAAAACTGAGCCCTGTGGAACACCAAACTCCACTTGAGAACATGAGGAATAGTCACCATCTAAATCTACAAACTGATAACGATCAGTCAAATAGGATCTGAGCCACAAGAGGGCAGTCTGTAGTGCATAGTCGGTAGTGCATAGTCGGTAGTGCATAGTCGGTAGTGCATAGTCGGTATTAAAGTCCCGCTCATTTCTGAGTTCAGGTACAGTTGGCTTCCATATCTGATTTAATCCGTGCCTGAGACCACCTCTTTAAGCGGAACGATTGTGTTCTCACTGACCAACATGAACCAGGCTTCAGATTCTACTGGTCTCAGAAACGATCCTGAGGCTCTAATGTGGGCCCTCCCTGAGGCACCAGGGGCATCTGAACTTGTGTGTCTCTGGTGTCTCTTTAAGACTGAAGACTCTGCAACAGGAAAACATTAGCCAGGCAGATCTGTTTGTTTGAGGACGCTGTCGCAGTTCTTCAATTGTTTTTTCAATATGATTGTTTTGATCACCCTGGACGTCTCTCAAAACTCACCATCTGTTACTGCATGTTGCCGTGAGCTATCTACAGGAGACGTGAGAAGGAAAATCACTTCCATCACGTATCGTAGTTCTTTTGTGCGGCAATTGATGTATTGCCATACTGACGCCTCCGTGCTACCGTAACCTGCGAATGAAATGCGCGGTCAATTCACTGCCGCTCATCACGCTGCTCCATGCTGTTGCTGTAGTCTCGTCGCAGTCTGATCTGGCGTTTCAGTAGCTATGAACTTTTGTATATAATTGTAAATATTGGTATCTGGTGCACAACAGTGTCTATTTTCTTGTACAACACGCGTGAGCTACTTCTGTGATTGGCCTGGTGGTCCGTTCCTATCTGTGGAAATTCGTAACTCGAATGTTTGTAAGTCAGTGACTACCTGTAAAGAACATGTTTGCTTTTGAGGTGGTGAAATTGTGCACTTCCTCTATGATCCTGCAGGTGGTGATGTAAACTATTCACACAATGATAGGCTGTGTGGTGGGAGTGAATTATTTGCCAAGTTTGTTAGGAATTATAAAAAAAAAATCTGAAACCAAACAATATTAATATTAAATTGGGAGATTTATAAAACCGTAATGCGTACAAGGTCGCAGTACAGATGGAATTGGCGCTGAGGTGTTGTGATATGGTATCGGGTGATTCCAGCCCTCAGGGTTATGGTGCGTTCACCCCGAACGCGACGAGAGCGTTAAAGCGGCTGGAAGTCATTCATTTTCAATGTGAGCCAACGGCGAAGGGCAGCGCGGCAAGAGCGCCGAAGAGAGTTGAAATCAGCTCAACTTTAGGGTAATGAGCTATGACGCGGTTGAGCGGCAACCAATTAAAAGTCGAGGTCCTCCACTTTAAAGGATTCCGCGGGATGCAGTCCTGTAACTTTTGTTCCGGCTACATTAGTTCCCAAGCGAAATGGAGGAGAGGTTGATTATTGCGGTAGCGGGTGTTTATTAATTATTAATGTTATTTTAATTAAAGACAAAGTCTAGTAAGTTATTCTAATGTCATAATAAGAAGAAATATAATATAATAATAAAAAAAGTTATATTAAATTAGACTAGCAATTCACAATGAACAGAAGCCACACCATACGAATGGCTTATAATTTGTTTATTTCTACAATACAGTTGTTTCTATCAATCAATTTCTTGTTTTCTTCCACATTTGGTCTCCACAAGATCAACAAGCTTGATTGCTTCGCGGCCCCTTTAAATACAAGAAAGGCGTTCGGTCTACGTCAGAGCGGCCAACAACAGTGACTGGCGTCGGCAGGCGGCAGGGTGGCGAGAGCGAAATTTGACGCTCTCGCCGCGTTCGGTGTGAACGCACCATTAGGTGTTTGTTCAGTCCCTTGTGAAAACTTTAATCTAGATCGCAGTTGTTTTCAGACAGGAAAGATGTGCCGTCGTTCTTAACTCCATTTATTATTATTTTTTTATATTTAATAAACATGGTTTATTTGTTAAAATATTTACCTATTAAACCTTTTGTTCTGTTCCAGACACAAGCGCTGTCCTGTCGAAACAGTCAAGTATAAATTTACTTCTGGAAGAGCCTCAGGATGAAGTCAGTTGAAATTAAATGTGAGGATCTGGACCCGACCGAGAGCCCCAGTGGCCTCCAGACCTCACCCGCCTCCTTCCAGACGAACAGCTCTTACGTACAGACGCAGAAGGACCTTCACCAGTGCGCGCAGTGCGGAAAGCGCTTCAGTCAGAAGTGCAACCTGAAACAGCACCAGCACATTCACACCGGGGAGAAGCCGTACGAGTGCTCGCACTGCGACAAGAGGTTCAGTCTGAAGAGCACGCTGAAGCAACACCAGCGAACGCACACCGGGGAGAAGCCGTACCAGTGCCCCGACTGCGGGAAGCGTTTTTCACAGACCACGCACCTCCAGCAGCACCTGCGCATTCACACCGGAGATAAACCGTACTGCTGCTTAGAGTGTGGCAAGAGCTTCAGCCGAGTGGGCACGCTGCAGGTTCACCAGCGCCTCCACACCGGGGAGAGGCCCTATTACTGCTCGCAGTGTGGGAAGTGCTTCAGCGAGAGAGGCACCCTCGTACAGCACCTCCGGATCCACACCGGGGAGAAGCCCTACCAGTGCTCGCAGTGCGAGAAGAGCTTCGTCGGGAAGAGTAATCTCAAACAGCACCAGAGGATCCACTCGGGGGAGAAGCCGTACCCGTGCTCGTACTGCGGGAAGAGGTTCACGCAGAGAGGGAACCTCCGGAAGCACCTGCGCATTCACACCGGGGACAGACCATTTCAGTGCGTCGAGTGCGGGAAGAGCTTCACGCAGGCGAACGACCTCCAGCTCCACCAGCACATTCACACGGGGGAGAAGCCGTACTACTGCTCGGCCTGCGGGAAGAGCTTCACCAGCTACAGCAACTTCCAGCAGCACCAGCGCATTCACACGGGGGAGAAGCCGTACCGGTGCGCGCGGTGCGACAAGAGCTTCAGGACGCACAGGAATCTGCAGCGCCACCAACAGGTTCACGCGGCTGAGGACAGGGACGGGGACGGATGCGGTCCTCCACAGAACGTGTGAAAGTTGTATTTCATCCTCGAGTCGCAATAAGCGTATAATCGTTTTACTGCCGGAATATTTAAACCATGAGGAAAAGAAGCGTTTATTCAAAATTAGTGCTGTACGATTTGATTTAAAAAAAATTTTTTAAAAACGTTACATTGTGATTATTCGGAAACGTCGTGATGGCGATGTGAACAGTGATGCGTAACTATAAACCATATTGATGGAGGTTGAAGACCAAACAGGCTCATTAACAGAATGTTTGCTGATATTTACTTAGAATTTAAAACTTTAATTATTAATGAACTACGTAAATTCTCAACCATGTGTTTATTAGTTGGCATAAATCTCAGCCTTTTCACGATTAAATGATTGCACAGGTCCATATCGCGATTTGGTTTTTTATGTGATTGATCATGCGGCACTAATGAAAAAATCTTCAAGTAACAAAACGAATCCCCCAAGAATAAATAAATGAAATTAAAACCACGTTTAGATGAAGTCACATGGCTGACACAGAGCCAGAAAGAGAAACACTAACGGATATGAAGGACGCTGAAATCATGTGATTTATTCACACTTTGCATTAATTCATCTTCAGTTCTTCATGTTTTAGTGCAGAGGCTTCGTGTACGTTTCGGAACCAGAATGTAACCTTTATACGTTTGTTGTATTTATTTTGTACCTTCACAGTCCTGAAAAGTATTTCATGTGCAAAATCTCAAAAGGTCAAAAATATTTGCTGCAATAAGCCGAATACATCTTTAGATCTGATCTCAGCCCTGATCGTGGGTCAGATCACTACATTTGAAGCATTAAAACATTCTTGTGGTAAATCGTATATTTTCCCTTCTGATCACTCAGAGCTTCATCATTATGAAATGATATTCAATTAAATTTTATTTGTGTAACGCTTTTAAACAATTTTCATCGTCGCAAAAGCAGCTTTACACAATCAAAAGAATTATTTAAGTTTAAATACTTTTGCCTCACCGGGGGCGACCCGATACCCGTGATAAAATCACGATTTTATAAATATCCAGATTCCATATAAATTTTTCACAGGTTTTGTTAGAATTCTAAAGAAACCAATCAAGAAGTGATCGACTCCTCCCACACTGGACACTGTGCTGCCTGCTAAGGTGTGGATAGTGGAGCACCACCTGTAGGATGATGGAGGAACTGCAACATTTTACCACCTCAAATGCAAATATGTATATGAATTAAACATTTCTTTTTCAAAAATCAGGTTTGAGTCAGTGTGCAGTCGTGTCTAGCCATGAAAAAGAAGCACGATATGTAACCAATCGATTTCTCTTCTCCCCATCTGTATTTCAGAGTCACCCAGTTAACGAGCTGATGATTTTCATACTGTATTCTTAATGCATGCACAGAACATTGATTATTATCTGTTGTTTGAAATCTAAAACAGTGTTCATGTAGTTTGTATATAGTTGTTGTAAATTTTGATAGCTATACTTTCAAAGAAACTGGATCGTTTATTATTTATGATTTTTATCAGTTATGTGAATATTTGTTAATAAATCCTCAATGGGGAAAAAAAACTGTCCTGTACCACCACAGTAAGATCGATGAAATAAAATAAACCGTCACGACACTGCAGTTGCTTTGTTCTTGTTGATTGTTTGTGCCAATTACTGTTACAATTACTGCCAAAGTTTTTACAGTGCAAAACTGGATCACTTTAATTTAGAAAAAGCAGAAACGCAGTTTACTGTGAAAAAAAAAGAAAAGAAAAAGTTAAACGGCTCACGGTGACTACAATTCTGAATAATTCTGCAGAAATCACACCACTACAATTTACTGCACACAGAAGTGAAACCTGTCAGTAAATCTGATTCACACACGCAGTCTCTCCTCCTCCGTGTGAGTGCACTAATCCTCCACCAGGTGTCGCTGTGAGCGTTTCGGCCGCGGTCCTCCACACATTCCCAGAAGCAGAAGAAGCCGTGCTGCAGTGTTGCTGATTGATGAGCTGAGCTTCTCCGACTCTACTAATCATCTTTACATTCCCATATTTCTGACAGGGTTTTACCCCCACAGTTCCATCTGATCCGTTGTGGGTGGATTTGAGGTGGTTAACTGCGTTCTGCTGTAAAGCTCAAGGTAAGTTACACTCGGCTAACAGTGGCTCCGTCCTAAATGGGCTTCTACTCCCTATGCTAGTGCGCTACACAGGCTGGAACATAGTGCTGTTTAACTCACACACTCTGTAGGGCACTAGAACATAGTGCTGTTTAACTCACACACACTGTAGGGCACTAGAACATAGTGCTGTTTAACTCACACACACTGTAGGGCACTAGAACATAGTGCTGTTTAACTCACACACTCTGTAGGGCACTAGAACATAGTACTGTTTAACTCACACACGCTGTAGGGCACTAGAACATAGTGCTGTTTACCTCACACACACTGTAGGGCACTAGAACATAGTGCTGTTTACCTCACACACACTGTAGGGCACTAGATGTACACACTCTGTAGGTCACGGTGGAGGAACAGCACTTCCGAGCTTAATGCCTGTAATTGAATACACAGACATCTATTTTATTGTGTGTGTGTGTGTGTGTTTGTGTTAAACCCTAGTTACTTTGTAATTAAGGAAATAAAAGAAAGAAAGTTTCACAGATCATGATGATAATAAATGAGGTGAATTGTTGAATTGAGATAAAACACTCTCCTCTGTCGGAGGTCAGCTCCCTTATGTCGACAAAACAAGTCGGTGTTTCAGTATTGGGCTTTATCAAGCAAAGACAACAACTCAGGAGATCTGAAATGACTGGAACTGGGTTAAACATCGGGATGAGGGCGCTGAACTCGCACCTCTGTGGGAAAAAAAATCATCAACATTGATCACTTAAACACCTGGTGATGGAAACCTGTGTTTAATAGTGAAAGTTAGAGCATTTACACACACACACACACACACACACACACACACACACACACACACACACACACAGTGTGATGAGAACTCACAGGATCGGGACTAAACAGCTGTGTGTCCATAAGAAAACCACTCGTTATTCAGTTTATTAGTGATCATAAAGACTGGACTCTGGAGTGATGTATAAAGGTCATGTGACCTGATGAGTCCAGACTGAGTCTGTTCCAGAGTGATGGGCGTGTCAGGGTGAGAAGGGAAGCGCATGAAGCGATGCTCCCATCATGCATAGTGTCCACTGTACAAGCCTCTGGAGACAGTGTTACGACAGCCACACACACACACACACACACACACAGGTTGTAGATGTGATTACACACACTGTATATTTTACACACAGCTTGAGAATGTGAGAAGTGGACAGAAATTACCACTGCAATGCTCAGAACAAAAAACTACAAGATATTTGAGTAGTAAATAAATAAAACAGATAAATCACAAATAAAAACAAGAAGACTCTGTAACTGTGCAAAGCGCGGTGTGAGTGACATCGAGTGTGTGTGTGTGTGTGTGTGTGTGTGTGTGTGTGTGTGTGTGTGTATACTCTGTAGTACTAAGAGTACCTGAGCAGCCCCTGAAGCTGACAGATCAGAGTTACACCAGTTATGATGAGGGGTGGCCCAACAACCCCCCCCCCCCCCCTGGTCACAGCCGCAGTGCCGTGAGACACGAGGACCGTCTGGAGGAGAGTCAGGACAAGGGTGATGAGGTTCTGTGAAGTCCAGTGATGAGGGGAGGACGACTGTGGGCTTCTGCTCGTTCTGTTTGGGTTCTTCAGTGTGTTCTCAGACACACATGGTTATTTCTAGTTATTTAAAGTATTTAATATATAAATAGTAAATAGTATATATACTGTTTTTCATTTTGATCTCAGATCTCTTTGATCTCTTACAACTGAACACCAGGCCTGATCCGTAGAGAACACGGCGATGTGGAAGGACATCAACATTCAGCCTTCAGATACCCAGTCAGAACTTTAGTGCCACCAGAGTGTGTCTCGCCACCAGAGTGTGTCTCGCCACCAGAGTGTGTCTCGCCACCAGAGTGTGTCTCGCCACCAGAGTGTGTCTCGCCACCAGAGTGTGTCTCGCCACCAGAGTGTGTCTCGCCACCAGAGTGTGTCTCGCCACCAGAGTGTGTGCCTCCACACCTGTGGCATCACTCTATCTGTCCCACCTTCCCTATGTAGGGGGTGAGCAGTGCTTCCCTAAATCCTAATACTGCCTCAGTGCTCAGTGTTCCCTGTGTATATATATACAGTGCATATATAAACCATCAGGACTTGGTGATGGGTGACGGTGTGGTGTAAGGGTAAAGGACCTGAGACGTGGTGAAGGAGATCTGACCAAAGCTGGATCAGTAGTGCTGTACAGATTCTCTCCTGATTACACCAGCGTCACTGTCCAGGCTCTGATTTTCCGCCTTATAAGGAAGAGCCGAATTATTTATCTGATTTATAAATTACTAGAAATCAAACTCTTTGGCTTTTTTCCTGGTACAGGTTCGAGCGGTGTCCCGTCTCCCCCTGTCCTCCTCAAGAGCTCTGACGATGATGACGTCAGATGAGATCAAACGTGAGGATCCGGAGCCGGTGCAGAGCTGCAGCGGTGAGCGGAAGGTCTCTCACAGACGCGTGCAAAAGAAACTCCACCATTGCGCGCTGTGCGGAAAGAGCTTCAACCGGAAGACTAACTTCAGACAACATCTGCGGATCCACACGGGGGAGAAGCCGTACCGCTGCCCTCAGTGCGGGAAGAGCTTCAGTCAGAAGAGTCACGTCAATCGACACCAGCGCATCCACACGGGCGAGAAGCCGTACCCGTGCCCCGAGTGTGGGAAGAGGTTCACGTACCAGTCTCACCTCCAGCGGCACCAGCGCATCCACGCGGGAGAGAAGCCGCACCGCTGCCCGCACTGTGAGAAGAGTTTCAGCGAGAGAGGGCTCCTGGTCAATCACCTGCGCGTTCACACCGGAGAGAAGCCATATGAGTGTGGCGAGTGCGGCGTGAGCTTCACACAGAGGAGCAACCTCCACAAACACCAGCGCATTCACACCGGGGACAAACCGTACCTCTGTCTGGTGTGCGGGAAGAGCTTCACGCAGAAGTCGACGCTGGAAATCCATCAGCGCAGTCACACCGGAGAGAAACCCTATTACTGCTCTTACTGCTCCGTCAACTTCAGTACCCTGAGTAACCTCCGGACTCACCAGCGCATTCACACGGGGGACAGACCGCGCTGCTCTGAGTGCGGCAAGAGCTTCAGGACGCACAGGAACTTCCAGCAGCACAAACACGTGTACGCCACAGAGAGCGCCGACGTGCTGCAGTGCTCCACAGGAAGTGTGGGAGTTAACTAGCTGTATTCAGAACCGCATATTTCTATTGACCACTTTATCAAAACACATTTCATTGTACTGTTGATGACGTGGCCTCAAAAAGTATTTAAACACTCGAAGCGTCTTTAGAAATGTACAGATTTCACAAGGAACATCAAACTGATCTAAAACCAAATGCGCAAGCAGAATTTTTTTTCCTGAAATTATATTTTTTAAAATAGAGATTAATATAATTGATCTGGTTGTAATTAGATCATTTAAAAGTGGGTGCACTGTGTTTATTAGATGGGTCAGCGGTGGAGGGGGGGTGCCATCACTTTGACACTCTGGGATAGAATAGTGTACTGTTCCACACCCCTTCACATTCACTACTTTAACACAACAGAAGAGCGTTGACCAAATCATCCAGACATCAGGACACCGAGCCCCAGTGACCCCGCGGCGTCTGCGGCTCTTCACAGACGACGGAGTCCCTGCACTCCTGAATCGTATTTCTTTTGTGTGCTGCCTCCAAAATCAATTTTTAAATGATTTAGTACATTTATGATGGAGACAGTGAACGGAATTGGCTGGTTATCAGTTTCATCACGCTTTTAAAAATCCTCCAATCTCAACCTCACTCATTACACACACTTACATAATAATAATAATAATAAAACTATTCCCACACTGGCACACTGACACCCCGTGTGGTAGGAGTGAATTATTCACTAAGTTTGTTTATAAATAATAATGATGGCGGGTGTCAAAGATACGCGCTGCTCGGTAACAATGTAGCTTTGTTTTTAATTTCATTTTAAAACTCTTGTATCTGAAGTAAGTGTTTAAATGCTGCGCTTGGTTTTTAAATGAGAAAACTAATGTTATAAGGGACGGGATACATTTAATTCCTCATACAGTACGTCCCCTACATACAAACAGTCGAGTTACGAACTTTCACAGATACGAACATGCGTTCATGCATGTTATTTATTTATTTGTTATTTTATTTGACATTTGGGACATTGGACACTAATCCACATATCTGTAAATGTACCAGAGTTAGCCAAACGGCTGTTTATCTTCTGCAGTCCCTGGACAATAAAATGTATCCTGATCTGTTCCATCGCAGAAGTTAAACTGTGTATAGCTAATTGTCTTAGTATCCTAGTAACTAGATAAAGTTGATTGGACTTATGAAGGAGAACCGGTTTGTATGTAGGGGACAAAATTAAGTTCTTAGTTCGGTTGTGGAGCTGGTGAATAAAGTTTTAAGGTATAAAACTTTCAACAACTTATAACAGCTTTGTGTTTTAAAATGTTTAAGCTCTTAAAATTCTAACAAAATCAGGAAAAAATGTAATATTGAGTCGGGATAATTATAAAATATTTACCCTTTAGATATATTTACACAATCGCAATTTTAATGGAATGGGCACCAAGGTATCATGAGGTGACTGGGCCCCTAGGGTTAGATTTGTGGAAGACTCTCTGCGCCCTCACCCCTCACACTGACACTACTCGGCGGTCCTTGACTAGTTCCTGAACCGTACTGTTCTTTGATACTAATTTCATAAGATGACTGTTTTTTTTATTCCCCGCTCCCACATTAAGACTCTCGCGTGTTTCCTCCGTCTTTTGGCTGATTGACGTGAGAGAGAGAGCTCGGCCAGTCGGATCTCTCTTCAGGCCCTTGGCTGCGGGAGGCTACAGCATCACCCGGGAATCGAACCAGCGATCTCGAGGTGACAGGGTGAGCGATTTACGACTGCGCCATGCGATTCATTTTAACAGAAGAATAAATATGATGCTTGTTTACACACTCGATGTTTCATGTCATTCAAAATCCTTTAAAAAATTTATTTGTTAAATGTCCATGTTTCACTTTACAGCATTAAAAATAAACCTGTTTATCACAACATGATGTTTACACTGTTCTCACTTCACAGGAGGTAGCTCAGACTTATTTCAGCTCGCAGAATATTAGCTGTAATGTAAATAAAAGGAAAGAAGGCTTTAGAAGAGTTTTAAAGAGTGTAGCTTTAGCGCCAGTAGCTTTAGCCAGACGCTAAAGCTACACTCAAACAGCATCAGTCACATGAGGGTCGCGGCCCCCGGCCTCACAACTCGTACGGTAACGTTACATTCAGTACATAACCGTGTTCACGTGGCCAAGCTGGCAAACGATTATGTGCTAACCGCTAACTGCTAAAACCCCAGTCGCACAACCAACCTCAGTAATTTGAGGTGAAAAAAACGGTTCATCAACAGGTTTCTTAGATGTGTGTAAGTCCAGCGGAGCAGAGCCTGGCTCTCTTATTTCTGTACAGGCATGAAATAAAAGAAACGGTGTAGTTTGTCTGGACTTTTCTAACATTCTAACATTTGTTAGAAACTAAGTAAATAAAAGAAAGTTAAATTAAATGTCTTGTTTCTGTGAATGAAAAAATAAATGTGATGTCTGATATTTTGATGATACACTAGAAGACTCTCAGACAGGTTTATCAGTTACCTGAAGTAGGAAGAGAACTATTCGCATGATTCCTCCTTTAAGCGTTCCTTCACACACAGTGAGCCTGTTCATGTGTGGTGTCGAGACGAACAGCAACATACTCTGAAGATGAAAAGTCTAAATACACACTGCCTGGACGAAACAGAAATCCACTCACTTTTAGATTTCACTTATTCGCCTTAAGATGGTTCTGGAATTCCTGATGCTGCCAGAACCGTTCTTTCACACTCAGGCTCAGGAGGAGGCTCAGTCTGGACTCAGCCCTTCAGACTGCTCTGGGAGCACCGAGACCCCAGCTGCACACGGATCGGGGCGTATGTAGGAGAATCAATAGGAGGATCAGTGATAACCATAATGGGTGGAAAACTAAGAGCAGCAATCTTGTCTTTTTCATGAGTCAGACCAGTGACAGACTGCATAAGATTAAACGAGTCAATTAAACTGAGAAACTCTTTAACCAAAGGTTTAGATTCACAACACACATGTATGTTAAAATCTCCAATAATTAAAAAGTCGTCGTATTTCAATACAATCCCTGCCACAAAGTCTGCAAAGTCCTGAATAAAGTTCTTATTATACTTTGGAGGTCGATATACCACCGCAAACAACACAGTCGCAGGAAAACTAGTCTCAAAGAGCTGCACCTCAAAACTGCTGTAAGAATCCACCGCAATCTCTCGGCAGTGAAAAACAGATTTAAACACAGAAGCCAGATCACCACCTTTGCCAGTAGTCCGAGGGGCGCTTATGAAATCACACAGAGGAGGAAGAAGTTCAGAGAGAGAAATTAACTCACCAGCTTCAAGCCAGGTCTCTGTCAAAAACATGAAATCCAGCTTACGTGAAGTGAAAAAATCATTCAGTAAAAAGGTCTTGTTTGCTAGAGATCTAGCATTAATCAGAGCCAGACGAAGAGCGTGATCCACACTTAGCGGTAGCACCACGCGTCTCAGCTGGGACCGAAGGATCCACACCACCCCTGCGAAACCGGACCCAATCTCGATCCCGCACAGGAGACGGCACAACCGACAACACCAACCGTGAAATCAACGACGAGCTAGGGAATACAGGACGAAGCCACCGGCCTCCAACCCCCAGAGAGCACCCGGCACCAGGAGCGCGACATCCGCCGTTGGACACGGACGCCAGGTAAGCCTTGAATCTAACCAGGACACCGCCGTCTCCAACACTTCTTACGAGGAATAACACATGGTGGCCGGCGTAGAAACGCCGGTATATCAGCCAGGAAGGGAGGAAGGTCCATAGTATGATGGCTTCCCACCGCATATCTTCCAGACAATGACTCTTCAAAAATTCTATTATAAAGTGCTTGGCGATCATAAACGAGCAAGGCAGAGACACCTTGACAACATATACAAATAAATAAAACAATAATACAGAGCAAACAAAATGAGAACAGACGGCATGGCGTGAACACTGTTGTTAAAAACAACTGGCTGTGCAGAGAGGCCACGCGGTGGGGGAAGGAAGCGTGTTCTTGGGTATGCCCATCCCCGGGACTAGTTTCCAATCAGTGAAATTACCCAGAGCTTCTGAATCAATAAATGTCTCTTATCTGAAAGAGTGTTCCTTCCGAACCCCAACTCTGTGTGGCCGGCAGGAAGAGCCCTGTGTGATGACAGCACGCATTTTGGGCCGCTACTGAAAGATAATGTTGCACACCCCTGGCCTTATCTGAAAAATTGTTCCTACAGGATGAGGATGTTGGTGTTCAAAAACTCAGAGTCCCACCTGAAAAAGCTCATCCAGGCAGGATAAGCATCCATCATACGGATTAATGCCACAACATCAGTGTTGTTTAACGCTAGTTATTTATTATCATAAGACTGTTCAGATATCCAGCTAACGTGTGCGAGCTAACATCGCTGATTAGTCTGCATACGATTTTGTAACATCATCACTCTATTTTTCACCTGGAATGAATTCAGAATGTGATGTTTAAGAAGGTGTGATGCCCTGGTGTGTTATGCTTTAATACAGTATAAGGAAGTCACCTAATCAAAAATGCTCACTTTTTTACTTTTACATCCAGTACTTAAGTACATTCAGTATCAGAAAATTACTTTTGATATTTTGAAATTTTCACTCAAGTGACTTGAACTTCTGCCCAAGTCATTTATCTGGTAAGATCTATTTATATTTATTAATAGCTAAAATAATGATCACAGCCTGGAAACAACAGGCTCTGCAGTCTGCATCCCAGGGTTCAATATCTCAATATCACGTGCAGTATTAATTAACAATATCACATGCAGTACTTGTCACTGTTGCTATGTACAATTCTACTGTAAATCCGAATCTGGTTCTGTCATTGTTATTTTTATTGGCTGTTACATTCTACTTTCTGTTTATCTTATGCCTACTTTGTGAACGTTTCATTTTTATTTTTACTTTATTTATTAATTCATTTCATTGCTTCTTATATTTTATTACTCTCTTTGCTTTTGAAGCAGTCTCTGGCACAAAAACCTCCTCTGGGATTAATAAAATTTTATCTGATCTTATTTAATTATCTTATTGCATGTTGATTTATATTTGCATATTAACAGAATTCACAGTTTAAATCCATTCAGATGTTTATTACATATACAAACGGTTTGTTTATATCTATATATTACAAGTATAAGACTTTTCTTTCCATTGACAATGTAACACGTTGAGAGAGAGAGAGAGAGAGAGAGAGAGAGAGACGATATTTCGACTCCTCTGTATGTCTGCACATGTGGTGGCTTTGGAAAATAAAAACCAAGAACCCTGAGTGCACTAATCCTCCAGCAGATGGCGCTGTGCGCATGTACGTCACACATTCCCAGAAGCAGAAGAAGCCGTGCTGCAGTGTTGCTGATTGATGAGCTGAGCTTCTCCGACTCTACTAATCATCTTTACATCCCCATATTTCTGACAGGGTTTTACCCCCACAGTTCCATCTGATCCGTTGTGGGTGGATTTGAGGTGGTTAACTGCGTTCTGCTGTAAAGCTCAAGGTAAGTTACACTCGGCTAACAGTGGCTCCGTCCTAAATGGGCTTCTACTCCCTATGCTAGTGCGCTACACAGGCTGGAACATAGTGCTGTTTAACTCACACACTCTGTAGGGCACTAGAACATAGTGCTGTTTAAGTCATACTCTGTAGGGCACTAGAACATAGTGCTGTTTAACACACACACTCTGTAGGGCACTAGAACATAGTGCTGCTTAACTCACACACTCTGTAGGGCACTAGAACATAGTGCTGTTTACCTCACACACTCTGTAGGGCACTAGAACATAGTGCTGTTTA
>JAAGKR010012663.1:0-13134 GCA_011419295.1 Clarias macrocephalus
GCACTAAATGGCCAAGGAAAGAGACTTACCAAACCAGTCTATTTGGAGAGGCCTGTTCATAAGACAGTGACTTTGCTTGAAGCTGAGTAATGAGCACTTGCTGTTCTCTATGTTTCCCATATTAGGTCTTTTAATTTAAATATAAAGTTAAGTGAAGAAATCACCAGTGATTTGGTGGGACTGTAACTGCTATTATAATCAGTTATTCTGCTTCTAAGTTATTTAATTGTTTTAGTTAAATATATGAATATTTTATGTTAACCAAGTATATATATATTTTTTGTTTAGTAAGAATAGGATGCGTGGTTAAATTACCTTTATAGTATTTTAGAGTGGAACCAATGTTCTCCAGTGAAGGGGGAGTCGGGGTTTAATTGTGTGCGACACCTTATACTTGCCATGTGAGAGTTGTTGTTGTTGTGACGGGATTATTTTTTGAGCTATGTTTTGTGCAATATAGTTTCTTGAAGACATGTATGGAGTGAAGAGTTAAATAAATTTTTCTCCCTTCAAATTATTGCGGCCAATGAGGTATGTACTGTTTTATTTTAATGCCTAAAGTTAATGCATGCTAATTTAAACTTAATGCATGCTAGCGGACCTTACACAAGAGCAGTGTGACAGTTCATCTGCATTTAAGTGAATGTAAATATTGTTTATTTTGTGATTAGCACCTCATTGTTTGAAAGTTGCATAATAATAAAGTTATTAGTGTTGTGAACATTTATTTATTTATTTTTATTGATCATTTCTATGAGAATGCTTGTGTTATATCACATAGTTATCACATGTGTATTTTGTTTTACTTATTGTGTTTTATTTTTGTTATCTAGTTCTCACGGCATAGCCACAGCATGTTATAGTATGAACGTGCAATAAATGCCAGTGACCAAACAGAGAACGCCTTGTGTCCGTGATTTGACTAAGGGGAGCTACAAGAACTCTTCCTAGAGCAGGTCACCCAGCCAAAGTGTGCGACTGGGGGGAGACGGGCCTTAGGCAGGGAGGTGACCAAGAACCCGATGATTGGGGAACTGCTGCGAGTTATTGATGTGAAAACCTCACTACTGTCCAGCAAATCTCCGGTTGGGGACATGCCGTTGTCAGCAAAGGAGACGGATGCAAAGGGTAAAAAGTGATCAGGTCACTCTTCTCACAGTAAAAGTTTTAAAAGTGACTTCCTTGCATTTTGGCCAATGAATTGTCCCAATTTCTGTTTCTCAAAACCTTCTCAGAGTCCAGCAGAGACAGACAAAACTGGCACCACCGGGACTCTTCCTAGAGTAGGCTGCCTGGCCAAACTGAGTGACTGGAGTGAGAAGGGCGTTAATCAGGGAGGTGACCAAGAACCCGATGATGACTCTTAAAGAGCTTCAGTGTTTCTTTGGAGAAAGGAGAAAGTTCTAGAATGACAATCATCTCTGCAGCACTCCACCAATCAGGCCTGTATGGTAGAGCGGCCAGACGGAAGCCACTCCGCAAAAGGCACATGACAGCCGTCTGGAGTTCGCCAAAAGGCACCTGAAGGACTCTCAGACCACAGCCTCAAGTCTTTTTAAGCATGATGCTACAAATGTTTTTTTTTTTCTTCTGAAAGGTTCTCCTCTCCCTCTCTCTTCTTGGTCACCTCCCTGCCTAAGGCCCTTCTCCCCCGATCTCTCACTTTGAACAGGCGGCCAGTTCTAGGAAGAGTCCAGGTGGTTCCAGACTTCTTTCATTTATGGATGATGAAGGCCACTGAGCTCATCTGAACCTTCAATGCTGCAGAAATGTTTCTGTTCCCTTCCCCAGACCTGTACCTCGATACAATCCTGTCTCGGAGGTCTACAGACAATTCCTTGGACTTCATGGCTCGGTTTGTACTCTGACTTGCACTGTTAACTGTGGGACCTCATGTATACAGGTGTGTGTCTCTCCAAATCATGTCCAATCAACTAAATTTACAAGTGGATTCCAATCGAGTTCTAGAAACATCTCAAGAATGATCAGTGGAAACAGGAAGCACCTGAGATTAATTCATGGCAAAGAGTGTAAATACTTATGTACATGTTGCAAATTTATATATATATATATATATATATATAAAAAGATTTCAAACAAACTTCTTTCACGTTGGCATTATGGGGTATGGTTCATAGAATTTAGAGGAAAATAATGAATTTAATAAATTTTGGAAAAAGGCAAAATGTGGAAAAAGTGAAGCGCTGTCAATACTTTCCGCAGACTCTGAATGTATATTTGTGTGTGTACCTGGGAGCCTCGTGTGAGGACGTGATAGAACTGAATCCCAAACACTCGTGCAAACTCGCTGGTGCGACCCACAACATCCCTCTGTTTCAGGAGCTGCATCACACCACACACACGGCTCATGTAGTGGTCCACCACTTTCCACCTGACACACACACACGGTAAATCATTGGTATGTACACGTCACCGGCACCTCAAACTGTGTGTGTGTGTGTGTGTGTGTGTGTGTGTGTGTGTGTGTGTGTGTCTCACCTGTACAGGTGTGTGTTGTGGTCGAACCAGTCTGAGAGTGTGCGGTGTGTGTACAGAGGGAAGCGCTGATGCAGCAGGTGAAATGCCACATTTTCAAAGGTGTAGTTATTCAAAGCTGCCTGTAACACACACACACCACACAACTTCAACACATATTTCTGTTGTTATATGTATAATAATAAAAACAATGACTCTCGTATTCTCGTCTGTGTGTGCGTGTGGGAGTGTGACCTCAGTCTTCATGATCCTCCACAGGTTGATGGTGATGCGCCCGATGATGTGGATCTCTGACATCACCTCACTGCCGTACTCATCTTTATCCTCAGTGAAGCGGTTCCCCTTCGCGTCATCTGAGGAGGAGAAAATGTAACCTGCATTACCCATAATCCACTGCACATATGTGTGTCTGAGGTGTGTCATTACTGTACCTGGGACTCGGGAAAGTTGACGACACAGATCCACGCCGAGCGCCGACGCGCGCTGCAACAAGTAACCCCAGGAGTGCATCTGAACCTCATAACCAACCAGAATATCAGGATCATACCTACACACACACACACACACACACACACACACACACACACACATTGAAAGAAACACTGACCAATTGAAAGACAAAACATTTTTTAAAAGACTGGACTCATCACGCTCTAGATGCTGTCACGTGTGTAACGTTCTCTTACGTTCTAATCATTTTGCAGACTTCATCAAACAGCTCCTTCTCATCAACAGTGTAAATGACCTGCAGATCCGCAACACCAGATCTGACCAGCAGGGGCGCTGTGCACCTCAAGCCTGCAAGTGCAGATTAAATAAAACATAAATCTTCATGAATTTTCCATGTTAAGTCTTCGCAAGATAACAGGAGACAAGAGCGCTCACCCTGTCCTGTGGAGCGACAGTCTTTGTCGATGACCACGGCACCGGTTATCTCCCTTTTCTCCAAGCCAGCAAGCGGACTGTCTGAGCTCAGGCAATAAAATAAGGCACAAATGGGGTCGAACTCGGGATCAGGCTCCAGATCACGGCGTGTCCGAGCATGCAGCTCCAAACCCATCAGCGTTAAGTGCTGCACCTGAGGGAAATCAGTTTAACAACAATGTCTCGTATGTCTCTGTAGACCAATAAATTTCAAATTATCTGGAAACTTTTTTTGCCCTTCTAAGAAACCGCGAATTAAAAGGCAAAGGGGATGGAGCTCTAAAAACAAAGTAGTGACTGCCAAGGACACACACAAACTCCTCTTCCTATTACAGGGTGCCAGTACTTTTGTTAAAAAGTACCATAAAGGAAGAGTCATTTGGAATCAATTGTGATTAAGTCACACATTTAGGTTTTTGTGACGTCTACACGCTCCTGCAACTGTTGCGTCTAGAACTATAAAAGTGATGTGTAGAAATTAGGGATGGGAATCACCATGGACTTCCTGATATGACGTCTCCGTGATACATTTACATTTCAGCATTTTATCTCATTACACATCTGAGCAGTTGAGAGTTAAGGGACTTGCTCAAGCGCCCAAGAATGGTAACTTGGTGGTCGTGGGTTTGAACCTGGGAGTAGTCCAATGCCTTAACCAATGAGCTACCCCTGACCCAGAAACATCGGTTCTGATTCAATTTGTATTGCGATTCAGTAACTATCATGAAATATCCTGATTGCATTTTAAAACTTTGCACAAACACAGGCGTGAAACCAAACAAACACAAAAACATGCAAGTTCCTGCCCCATATAACACATTTATCAACATAAACATTTCTGTATTAAAAAATATTCTGACAAGATTTACAAATTCATTTGTTGTCTGTTCATGGAGATGAAAGCCACGACCTTACCTCGTGCAGCGCTTTAGCTTCCTGTAGGTTCTGCATGCCGACTTTAAACCCATACGAGTTGCACAGTGACGGACCCTCGATCTGAGAGTTATCCCCTTTGGGTACATTCAGACCAGCAAATTGATTCTACAGGAGAAAACGTTCACATCATATCTAAGACTGGTTTGTGACAAAAGGTACAGAATCAAACCAAACATTCTAGGTCACCATGCTGATTTTTCACCAGACCTTCATTTGCGTGGTGAGCAAGACTCTACGTAACGCGCTCAGGTTGCTGCTTCGTCTTCGCTGGAGTCGTTGACATTTTGGCTCCACATCTGGAAAACAGGTTAGATCAAATGTGATTTGATAGAAATTACCTTTCAAGCTGGTTTGTTACTCAAGCAGGTGTAGTTTTGGATTGATATGGTGTTGAAGAGACTACCTTCAGATCCAGGACTGCCATCAAGCTCACAGATTCCTTTGCTTCTTCTCTTGCTAAGGATGGGGGTGCTGTGGAGCAGGGAGGGACTTGAACTCTCCCCATCCTGGCCCTTTACGTGAAATGGGGACGGACTAAGAAACTGCTTTGGTTGAACCCCTTCTGGTGAGAGACGGTTTACAGAGCTGCCAAGTTTGGGCGAGATTATTCCGATGCCCAATTCCGACTTCTTGTCTTTATCCATTTTGCCTGATGTTTGCTGCCATGGTGGCAGGCAGGAAGGGTCTGGAGATGGAGTCTGTTTGAAAGAAGGCTCATCTTTGCTTTCTTCCCCTAAGATTTCAGCCTCCGTTCCACAGTTTATCTCCTTTGGACTGTTCGAGGTACCTGCCTCTACAGGAGATATACTGAGAGGCAAAGTTAACTCGATCTTCGTGAGAGCCTGTAATGCTGACACCTTTACAAGAGCCTCAACCTGAACCTGGGAAGGTAGTAAAATGTCTTCTGACTTGTGGTGCAGTGATGGATTCTTGTCCTGGACCGGCATGACATTCTGTTCACTAATTCTTCTTTTGCGATCACACTGAAGGCACTCAAACTGTCTCTTAGCTTGCAACCAGAGTTGTACACGTTCCCTACTTGGAGCACTTTTGCAAGGCAGCAAAATGATCTTCTGATCACTTGTAGGTGACGGACTGCGCCGTTCCTTTTCATCTTTGGTCAAGTTTAAAGAGTCAGTGCCACGGGAAGGTGAAGATCCTGGACGCGTCATGGCAGAGAATGCAGTTTTCCAGAACTGCAGACCTTCTTGCGATAAACCACCAACAAACTCCTTCAAATCTTTTGCTAAACGTGTTTCCAGAATAAGCTTGCGTCCAGCAATCTCTCTGTATGGAGAAAATGTACACCTTATTCCTGCATTCTTAAACATCTCATTCAAGGTATCTGAAATGTGGAATGAACAAAGCATACCTAATATACGCATGCTACACGTAGTATATAAACTTACCTTGGTCGCAAAGGCATGTCAGAAGGATCACTACAGAACGGTTCTTGATAGGTGGCCTCTGAAAGTTCCAGCTCCAAGAGGGTAGAAAGAATCTCCTCCCGACTAGGAGGGGACATTAGGGGCTTGAGGATATGAACTCCTGCACTCTTCTGAACCTGACTGCCCCTTATTTGTGAAAGAGAGCTAATAGACCGAGGGGAACTGCTGGGAGTTGTTGATGTGAAAACCTCACTACTATCCAGCAAATCTCCAGTTGGGGACACGCCGTTGTCAGCAAAGGAGACAGATGTAAGGGGTAAAAAGTGATCAGGACCTAGTAACAGGTCACTCTTCTCACAGTGAAAGTCTTGAAAGTGACTCCCATGTATTTTGGCCAATGAATTGCCCCAATTTCTGTTTCTCAAAACCCTCTCAGAGTCCAGCAGAGACAGACTGAACTCATTTGATAACCCTTTGCGGTCTCTAGCAAAGGATCTATCAAAGAGCTCAGGGCTAACCGGCCTGTCAGATCCATGCATGCAGTTCTCAACATCATCTAGGACCTTTTCTTGCTTGTTTTCCAAATTCAGAGAGGTCACCGGTTCCTGTTTGATGTCACTGAGGAACTTCTGTGGCAAGTTCTTGTCTGTTAAAACAAACTGGCTACCAGAATACAAACTGGAAAAATCCGCCTGACCAACAGCATTAATGTCAAAACTGTAATTATGAGGAACCTCAGGAGATAAGCTATCTTCAATGGAGTAGGAGCTGTCAAAACCAGGATCAGACAAGAACACGGGACTTCCATCTGAAACCGGGGGTTCTAATCGAATGCTGTCTTCTGTTTTGCCATTCTTTCCTTTTTTACTTCTTAGCTTAGATTCTTTTGGCACTGGAGTTCTTGGGATTCTGGGCTTTCTTGGCTTCGCTGAAGATGCCCTTCTAGGTTTTGCAACATCAGAAGCTTGTTTAGTGTTAGATACACTGTTATCTCCCTGAGAAAACTGCCCCTCCTTGGACTGTCTTCTCTGGAGCAGTGCCTTCAAGACTGCAATGCCAGAAGGCATCTCTGGGTGAGCTGGTGTCTCTCCATTCTTTGGCACCGACTGAAGTTCGGTAACATCTATTCGAGGTCCATGCAATAACACATTCAAGGATGTCGTAATCTCAGGGGTTTCTACCTTCTTTTTGGACTGATATCTCCTGGGTTTGGCAGGTATCTTTGGGTCTTGCTGTGAATAATGAATATCTTTAGAAGTCTGTTTTCCACCACAGGCCTCAGCTTTAAATTCACATGGACTGGATCCGTGGTCACTTACATTGAGGGAACTTGGGCTGGAGTTACTATGTTTTATGACCGAGCACGGAAATCCAGTGGTCTTCTCAGCAAAGGGATTAGCAGCACTCTGAGAAGACTGGGAACCGTGTTGTAGTGAAGCAGGGATGGTAATGACCATCTCATTTTCATTGTTTGACTGGACCAACTCTGATTTTGGTTCAGTGGAACATGGTAGTCCTTGAGAATCACTACTGACCTGAAGACTGTTTGAGCAGAAGCTTGGATGCTGATAGGGAGTGAAATCATCAGATGATGTTTGTGTTGGTGGAACCTCATCAGCTGAATACAAAGACTGTGAACTATTTAGAGCTCCTACAACTACAGAGGACCCTTCTATCCTCTCTACCAGGTTCTTCTTGTAAGACCTCCTGTTTTTCTGAGGGGCGGCTTTCTTATCATCAGTTCCATCACTATCATCAATGCTTTTCTTTGGTTTTCTTGAAGTTCTACGGCTGCTTTTTGTTTGTGCTTGTCCAGGTATTGTAGATACAGCTGGCTTAATAGTAGTTTTTTGCTTTGCACCTGAAAGCCTTCTTGGTTTAGATGGCCTGCTCCTACTGCCATAATGGTTCCCGGACATGCCTTCAAAAGGCAAGGCAAGACAAGGATCACTATACGGGTTTATCAAACAAGCATCAGACTCTGACTCTAAAAGGGGGTCGGTAGGAGACCAGCATCGAGGTGGGGTTGAATCGGTGGGACTGGGCGCTCTCTCCGAGAGATACCCCAAATCCATCATCACATCAGAATACTCCTTGCAGTAGTCATCCGTGAGGTCATTATAACAAGGTCTAGGAGCAGGCAGTTTTGTTAATGATAATGTTTTAACCTTCTTAGATCTACAGATCTTGCTGCCTTTTACAAAACTTGTTTTTGGAAGGTTGTAGAGTTTCCCTGACTGTGGCGTGACCTTGGCCTTCCGTTTGGGGTGTCTTTTTACCTTTGGTTCAGGAACTGGGTATCTGACAGCTGTGGACTCGGGAACCTTGGGCCAAAAGTCTTTCAGAGGGGCAAGTTTATCATAATGCTTAAGCTTCTCTGGTGTCAGTATCACTTGTGGCTCATCTCCTTTAACCTTAGCCATCTTCACCAACATATTTTTCTGACCTTTAAACCTGTTGATTATAATGTACTTAATTATGACTGGTGGCTCTTTTTTAGACATCTTCCTCTTTTTTCGACCACTGGTAAGAAAACAGTTTTCTTTAAAGTTGTCTTGATGTACCAAGGCTTGTTTGAAAGAAGAAGTATTTGAGTGATCACCATCCTCACTGTCGTAATGCATCATTTTGCGCTTTGTGCGTAAGGTATACTTGCTGCCTGGTAAACTAGACACCTCAGTGCAATCTATTTTGTCAGGAAGATCTGTCAAACTTTCCTCAACAGAACTTTCCACTAAACCTTTTCCTACATCATGAACTTTTGCAAGGTCAGAAGTTTCCATCTCATTCATCTCATCTGGTTCCTCCCTTGAATGGAGTGGTATGATTAAGGAAGAACCTGAAACCTCATTTTGGGAACTTTCACTCAGACTTGTCTTCTTTTGACTTGCTAAAATGTTCTTCTTCTTGCTTAATTTCATTCTTGACCTTTTTTGCTCTAGTTGATCCAAGCTACCACCGCCATCAACTGTCTTACTTCCCACCTGCTTCTTCACAGGCCTTGAGAGGCAATTTGAGAGAATAACACTGGGAAAGAATTTGTAGTGTGCCTCCTGATGAGCCACTATTTTCCTTTCCGTTTTGTTTTCTTGATAGTCTTCGTATCTGATCTTAAGTTCCCCAACATCGCCCTCTTCGCTCTCCTGCTTCATTTTAGCCTCCTGAGGTACCAGACACTCTAGATCTTTTACTGGGCTTGGAGCTTGCTCTAAAGTCCTCAGCACAGGTGAGGTTGTTCTAGGGTCTTTTCCAACTTTCTCCAGCTCAGACTTAGGGGGGCAATTTGTAAGCTCGGAGTAACACAAGGAAAAACTGTGATTCTGTAAGATGGAGATGCGATTCTTCTCAGCATTTTTGATGCTA
Source organism: Clarias macrocephalus (assembly GCA_011419295.1). NCBI lineage: Eukaryota > Metazoa > Chordata > Actinopteri > Siluriformes > Clariidae > Clarias > Clarias macrocephalus. The sequence goes on from JAAGKR010012663.1 coordinate 9,108, forward strand.
CTATACTTTTTTCGGCTCTGGCAGAGCTTCGATGTACCAAAATTCAAACTGCCTGAATCTGCCTGGTTAACACCTACAGCTTTGTTCTCATTGGTGTAAAGCGGGTGCCCGCCCACTCTGTCAGCACCAATCTGAGACAGAATAGGATGTTTAACCGGTGGGATATAAGGAGCGTCTTTATTGACTTTGAGGCCTGTTAATGGCTCACTAGCCTCTTCACTTTTCTCAGGTAAGTTATTGTCAGCCGGTTCTACCTTATCAAGTGAGAGGGACTGTCTATGTTCGGGGTGTTTGCACTCCAGAAGGATTTTCGCTGAGGAAGGAGACTCCAGGTGAACAGTTTCACTCTGGAAATGATTGTTCCGGCCCAGCATCTTATTATTAGCTGTAAGAGATGATTGAGTTCGGGATCCCTTGTCAGATAACGATGAATCTGAAAAGACAAAGCAGACAAAAAAGGCACAAAAGTGGGCGCTTCATCATCTATAAAATAATGCTAATTTAGTGACAGCGTCAAGGGCACTTTGGGGGTTTTTTTGGGGGGGGGTCATACACACCGCTGTTCTCATCTGCAGCCCCATCTAGCTGGGGAATAGACAGATGGGCAAAAAGGCTGTTGTTTCCACTCCAGTCCATCTCTTCTTCTGACAATTCGCGCTCTTCCTCACCAGAGCTTTCATCCGTTTCCTTCACTAGTCCTCTGTCAATGAAAGAGAAGATAATCAAAACCAGTCACATTTCAGAACTGACACAGATCACAATGAGGGAAGATTTAGATGCCTATTGAAGTGAGAACCCGTGATTACGTACCGAGCCGATGGTTCTAGAAGATCTGTATCCCATCTCTGTGACATCATCATGCTTAGCTCCGCCTCCTCTTTCTCAAGCTCTGGCACCGCCTCTTCCTCGTCACTGTTATAGGGGCAGCTAAGACTTTCTGATAGCTCCTGACGGGGAGCCGTGATCGGCACATCTTTTTGAAACCGATGATCTGCCAGTCTCTCGAGAAAGTCCACCATCTCCTGATCCTGGCTGTTGTCTATAACACCAGGAAATAAAAGCAAATCGAGTATATATATAAATTAGTACATTTTCTTATTAAAATTAATTCAATATCTCTTCCTTGAACACAGAACACAATACAACAGCTTCTTGTTGATGACGTAGTTACCTGATTTTGTATCGTTGGCCCGAAAGTTTCGCGCTTGTATCAACGTTTAAATTATATGGCTTTTTAGTTTATACAATAATAATATTGATAGTTTTCATCCGTTTTTTGCGCTTTTTGGAGAACCCGCGAGTTTCTTCGTCTAAAGAGAATCCAGCTTCAAATGACTAAACGAGTCAGAGTATCATGGATACTATTCAGCTTTTGCAGTGTGTGGAGTGCAGGATCTTTAGACATTCTTCCTCCATCGTTAGCGGTAACTTCATTTGTGATAGGATAGGTCTGTGTTAGTCAGCACTCTGACGGAGAAGATATCAGCATTAGAGGAGCGCATCCAGACTTTAGAGAGGGTTAGAGAGCGCGAGAGCAGCGTTATTCCCATAGCGGAAAGTCTGGGTGCCGCAGGTGGAGATAATCAGCCCCCGACTCCGGCAGTAGAGCCTCACAGCGGGGCGAGTGGGTGACGACTCAGCGGCAGAGTCGTTTAGCCAAAGCTAACGCTAAGGCTAGCCCACCGGAGCACACCTCTTCTGCGCTTCAGGTGTCCAACAGGTTCACTCTCCTCAGTGATGCACCCGCTGAGAAACCTGAAAGAGCTCTGGAGACTCCATACTGAGGCACGTGAAATTAGCTCGGCCTTTAGGGGGCGCCAGCGGCAGTGGTCAGGTGTATCCCGGGAGCCAGAGCACCGGACATAGCAGGTAATCTTAGGGCTCTAGGTCAGCATAGGTTCTCTAAGATAGTTGTACATGCTGGAGCTAACGATATACGCCTTTGTCAGTCAGAGGTTAGCAAGAGTAACTTTACAGAGGTGTTTAAAATAGCGAAGGCGATGTCCGAAGAAGTAGTTTGCTCTGGTCCCATCCCAATGAGACGTGGCGACATAGCTTACAGCAGGTTATGGTCACTGAACCGCTGGATGTCCAGGTGGTGCTCCGAAAACAATGTGGACTTCATAGACAACTGGAAGACCTTTGAGGGCAAAACTGGCCTGTTAGGGCGGGACGGTGTCCATCCCACTCGGGAAGGTGCTGCTCTCATTTCTTGTAGTATAGCGCACAGTCTAAGAAGAGGCCTAGTTAATCGGTGACAATCCAGAGCCAAGGCCAGGGAGCAGACAGACAGGCTAAACCAACCGTCTGCTAGCTGCATAGAGTCGTCACTCAGGGTTCATCATATTGAGACTGTGTCTGTTCCCCGAGCTAAACATAAATATAAATTTAGAAAGACTCAGAAATTCAGATAGTAACGGCTGTTTCTCTGAAGACTTGTCTGCAGTCGCTCGGTAGCTCAGGACTGGAATTTCCTACAAGTCTACCTGAGCCTCCAATAACTACCTGGACTCCATATTAACATCAATTCACATCTGTTAACAACTGTTATACTGAACTGTCCTGCCACAGTATGAGTGCAGATCAATTCCTGCTATCCGTTATCACCCAGATGAGGATGGGTTCCCTGCTGAGTCCGGTTTCTTTCAAGGTTTCTTCCTACTGCCATCTCAGGGAGTTTTTTCGTGCCACTGTCGCCGTTGGCTTGCTCATCAGGGACGATCTGTTAATTTTGATTCATACATGTTCACCTTCCATACAAACTTAAATATATTTTTTGATTGTATAAAGCTGCTTTGCGACAATGACACTATTAAAAGCGCTATAAAAATAAAATTGAATTGAATTCCTTGTTAATGTTCACCATGTTAGGGAGCACAAATTAAAACTTTAAATGATTTTAAATTAAAACAAAATCCAAACTGCCACGCTCTGAGGAGGAGGAGGAGGAGAAAGAGCATCAGCGTACCAAGAATAAGGGACTTGTTGGACTTTTGAGACATGGGCAGAAAGGTCTGACTGCTCTCCAGCAAGCTCAAAATGGCCTCTTCGTCCACAACAGCCACTTCTGCAGCTTTACCTTCAGACAGTTTGTTGTCTTAGTGAGAAAGAAAGTAAGAAAGGAGGAGTTAATTATGAAAGTATGTAAGAAGCTGATAACATTTACATCCGTAGCGTGTCTCACCTGTGGGCGTGTCTTTGTGCACCTCCACCTGACTAGCAGATACTAACGGCAGATCAGGACTCAGATCGTCAGGGTGAAGCGAGAGGTCAGGGAAATCATCATCACCATCATCATCCTCGTCGTCGTCGTCTCCATCATCATAATCATCATCTGCAACGTCACTCTGTGTCCTAGTGAGAAAAACAGACGCACGTTTACAGACCTGAAGTTCAGGCCTCTGCATCAGCCTCGTCCTAAATCTCACAGCACCGTCCGTACAGAAATGGAGACGCAGCACAAACCAGGGAGGGGACAACGTGCAGAAGACAGGAGGAGACATGGGGCAAAGGAAGAAAGAGAGGACGAGGAAAAAAGGGGGGGAGTAGATGAAGACTGATGATTGAGAGTAACAGTACAGAGAAAGAAGAAAGAGAAAATAGAGCTGTGGGAGCAACACACACACACACACACACACACACACACACACACACACACACAAACACACACACACTAATTACTGTAAGGAGAGCAGAGCTCAGGAGACACTGCAGTAATTATTCTGTCAGCACATACTTACACATCCAACACTGTCTGTCTGTGGCTCCAATACAGTCAGTCAGTCCGTCTGTCTGTGGCTCCAATACTGTCTGTCCGTCAATAATGTCTGTCTGGGACTGTGTGTTGCTCTCCATATCTCCCACCATCTATCTGTCTCTCCCTTACACACACACACACACTATCCGTCTATCTCTCTAAATATCTTCCTTCAGTGTAAACTGATTTCAGCCCTTTTTAAACAGACACCATAAAACTGTGCACATGTACGTGTGTGTGTGTGGGGGGGGGGGGGGGGGGGTCAACGGG
>JAAGKR010012665.1:0-15888 GCA_011419295.1 Clarias macrocephalus
ATCTTCTTCCAACTCTCGATCGAGCATGCTTGTGGTTACTAATGAAAAGTAGTTTTTGATTGATGGATTTAATTTAAACGGAACAGTTCCCTGAATAGTACATCGGATCTGTCGATTAATTTCTGAATCGTTATCCTGCACATTAACTATTGCCACCTCAGTTCCTATCACAGAATTCTCAGGGATTTGATCTTTCAAGGATTTAAGGATAATTCTCGGAGCGTTGTCATTTACATCAGTGATATCTATAATAATTTTGGCAGTAGATGTTAAGCCAGGACCGTCTATGGCCTGGACTCTAATTTCGTATGACGTTTCTTCTTCATAATCAATATTACCAGTTACTTTAATTTGGCCAGTTATCTTATCAATCGAAAACAATTTTCCCGCTTCATCAGATATTCGACTAAATTCGTAACTGACCTCCCCGTTCACGCCCTCATCAGCGTCTGTAGCGCTCACTCTAACTACCTCTGCACCCAGCGGTGTGTTTTCAGCCAGAGTAACCTTATACACAGACTGACTAAACACGGGGCTATTGTCATTAGCATCAAGCACATTGATGTGAATAACTGCAGTACCAGACCTCTGTGGAGAGCCTCCATCGGTCGCAGTAAATATTAAATCTATTTCCTTTGTCTTTTCACGATCCAGCTCTTTGTCCAAAACCAGTTCGGCGTATTTTCCTCCCTCCGAGTTTTCTTTAACTGATAAAACAAAATAATCATTTCTTTCAAGTGAATATCCTTGTACCGTGTTTTGGCCTACATCAGAGTCGTGAGCTTCATCCAACCGGAAACGCTCACCTTTATCGGCTGATTCCGTCATATTAAATGTAATCCGGCCTTTAGGAAATCTCGGCGCGTTGTCGTTAATATCCTGAATGTGCAGTGAAATACGATGTACATCAAGAGGATTCTCCAACACAAGCTCGTAATTGAGAACGCAAGACATCTTTGATCCACAGAGCTTCTCTCGGTCTATTGTTTCCACCACCACCAGATTTCCACTACTCAGATTAATGTCACAACACCGTTTATTGCTCCCGTCTGTCTCTATCCGAGCTTTTCGATCAGACAATCTTTTCACATCAAGTCCGAGATCCTTCGCAAGATTTCCGATTACATATTGCTGCTTTGTTTCTTCCGGGAATGTGTAGGTCAAATCACCACGGACAGCGCGAATAAAAATACAAATTAAAGCCCATGTCCATGGGGTCAAGAAGAAAATCGTTTTCCTTCCCATTCTACAACGTCTCCAGGATCTCTCTTTCAATTCCAAACCGTGTAGCCTTCTTATGAATGAAATCGACATTTATATAACCACAATGAAGAAAACCTTCTGCAGCAACGGTCTACCGTGTTTGAGGAAAGCTGGACTGTATAACGAAATGGGTGGTGAGCTTCAGTTAATTTAGTTACTTGGTAAAGAGCGACCCTGTGTGTATATTCATAAAACTGCAGTTAAGATTCTCATGTTCCAAAAACAACATCCTTAATGACTGGTCACATATTAGGTGTTATGATATGTGACCAGTCATTAAGGATTTTGTTTTTGGAACATGAGAATTTTTGTTTAAAAAAATACATATAGGATGAGAGAAAAAAATTCTATTTTACGCCGTTACAATTAAATTCATACTCATTTAACGTGCATGTTCCCCAGGTATAAATAACAAATCCAGCAATAGCATTAAAAACGTTTTTTGCTATAATATCAATACACAAGTTAATTCAATATCATATGACACCGAACTAGAGGGTGAAAAGTAATACACGTAGTGTATATATGGAAGTTCTTACAGTTAAAAGAAAGTGCTCACAGTACTTAACACATTATGGAACGTGCGCAGATATTCCGAGCGGCTGTTACTAATTTGAAAGAGCACCCTCTCGTTTTTGCTATCACGCATCAGTCATTTGCCTATATTTTGCAAACACTGTGATTTAACGAAGTACAAAACTTTTTTCTTATTTCTTGCTTTTTTATTTGAAAGATGAATAAAATAAAAACAAAAACGACACATCTAGTTTATCACCTAGCTGTGATAAACACAGTTTATTTATTGTAAACTGTTTTAAACAGCGTTATGCTTTTTCGTCTTCATCTTAACACTGCCGTCTTTCTTTCTTCTTCTTCTTTTTTTATATAAGAAAAACGTCTACCTACTGTAAATGGTGATCACAGTGCTTAAGAATGACACTCTCCTTTATTTATTTACTTATTAAAGACAGAAGATACGTAAAGCATTCAGACTTTTAGGAAACGTTTTTCAAATAACAAAACGTGAAAAACACAATGTTATAAACTCAAATGGTCGAGCTGATACGATGCACATCATTTGTAGCAGATGAAGATAAATGTTGCAGCTTCAATGCAAAATAACTTACTGCGTAATAGAAACAGAACTCGATTGTATTTTTATTGCAAATCTCCATAAAAAAACACCACGAAATATTTGGATACCATAAATGAACAATTTTCATGATTCAGGAGCACGGGGTACTTTTCAGTTTACACCTGCACTATAAAGAGCGTCCTGACGGGAAACATCACCACCCCAGCTGAGCGCATCATCCGCACCCTTACCTGCACACAATCTACATTAAGCTGTACGGAACCAAGCCCAGGAAGATAATGAAAGACTTTAACCACCCCCCAAATTGTCTGTCCTCTCTGTTCTCTCTGCGAAATCGCAGGTAAGCCATTTCGCTCCCTAAAGCTCAACACAGAAAATGAGGAGAAGCTTCTTGCGGCAGGCTGTACTGGCTTTCAACCAGAACTCGTCATGAGAACTAACTATTGCACGTTAAAGATGAAGCATACCACTGCTACTATTGGCATTCGCATCTCTTATTTCATTTTTAGGTCGAAAACAGTCGTGTAAGCATTTCACTGCATATCATACTGAGTATGGTTGTGTATGTGAAGAATGAAAAAAAAAAAAATATATATATATATATTTGAATTGTTCACTGCCTAGTGTGAGCACCCAAACTTACTACTGCATTTTAACTAATTTGATCATTGCGATTTAAAATCTCATGAAGAAAAACAATACGAATTTTTATGGGGTATGTTCAAGATTTCAAGATCATAACCAACGTGCACGTTTGATCTTTCACATTGCAAGTTAACGTGACCTTTTAGTCAGCTACAATCTCCCTTTTTTTTGAACGATGGTAGCGTCCACAATGGTTGAGACGTCATACAAAGGCTGCGCGTTGTTTGCGCACATATGTAAAGATATTTTTTTCGGATTGAGTCAGATTGGTGATACAGCTTATCACTAATTAGACTTTCATGTAAAAAAAAAAATCCAAATACAGATTTGTCGCACTGTCACGTGAAAGAGGCACAGGACATCGATTTTATCAAGTTTTTGATAAGCATGCATATTAGCAAAAAATACATTTTTGGTGGTATCGCGATCTTAATCGATTTCAGGTTAGCAATAGTTACTTGTATTTATGCAGCTATAACAACATAAATAAAAGATACACGCCAATGACTGCAAACGAGCACTTGCTCGGGTATACGTAATCCTATCAAGAAAGATGATACCTGAAGTTGCAGTCAGATGAAGATGTTTTGTATTAGATGTTAAACAGTAATATTTAATAATGCAATTTCCGGTTAAGCATTTCTTACCTCAGCATCCTCAGTCATGGTAAGTGTAATGAGACTTCCGCCTAAAACCTCATCTTGGACCTTCTTAAGAGTTCCATCCGCAGTAAGAGTGCTGTCATTGTACGATGTGATGAACTTGAAGTCACTGGTGCGAGATCCTGTTGTTAGATATGTATCATAATTGTAAGAACTACGGAGAGTTCCAGCTCCCTCTACCTCTGCATAGTTGGGAGGGAGATATGCACTGGGAATGGCCACTGCTCCATCAAACAACAGTCTGGGCTTTTTCCTGTGGCAAAACCTCACAGCCAGGATCACAATAATGAAAGTCAGAAAGAAGGTGGACACAGAAACCAGTGCAATGATCAAATAAAAAGTCAGTTTGGAATTGCTCTCCTCATAAGTCATGTCTTTCAGTTCTGGAACTTCAGCAAGATTATCAGAAATAAGTAAATATACAGAACAGGTAGCAGAGAGGGGGGGCTGTCCGTTATCTTTCACTGAGATAACAAGGTTCTGCTTCATGCTGTCAGATTCAGTAATGTCCCTCTGAGCCCTGATCTCTCCACTATGAAGACCAATTATGAAAAGTCCCGGATCAGTAGATTTGACAATCTGATATGAGAGCCATGCGTTCTGTCCAGAGTCAGCATCCACAGCGATGACTTTGGAGACCAGAGAGCCAGAGAGAGCAGCTTTGGGGACCATCTCAGTCATTAAAGATTTTCCTTCTGGAGCAGGGTATAATATCTGTGGAGAGTTATCATTCTCATCTGATATGAACACACTCACAGTCACGCTGCTGCTGAGTGGAGGAGAACCATTGTCTCTGGCTACAACCTGGACTGTAAAGTTTCTGAACTTTTCATAGTCAAATGACCTCACAGCATGGATCACTCCTGTGTCTGAGTTAATGGATAAAAATGAGGTGACTGGAACAGCGTTTATCTCACTGGGCACCAGAGAATACAGTACTGTACCATTCTGCCTCCAGTCTGGGTCTCTTGCAGTAACAGAACTAATAGAGGTTCCTGGTTTGTTATTTTCCATCACATATGTAGTGTAAGATTGTTGCTGAAATACAGGTGGGTTGTCATTAATGTCTGACACAGACAGGTGAATAGTTATTGATGTTGATAATGGAGGAGAACCGCCGTCAGTAGCAGTTATTGTTACATTGTAATCTGCTTCTGTCTCTCGATCTAAGATGCTTGTTGTTACCAACAAAAAATAATTTTTGATTGATGGATTTAGTTTGAATGGAACATTTTCCTGAACTGAACATCTGACATTTCGGTTATTTCCGGAATCGTTATCCTGAACATTCAGCACTGCTACTTCAGTTCCTATCTCAGAATTCTCAGGAATGAGATCTTTCATTGATTTAATTATAATTCTCGGAGCGTTGTCATTTACATCAGTGATATCTATTATAATTTTGGCAGTGGATGCTAAGCCAGGACCATCTTTTGCCTGCACCCTCATTTCATACGTAGATTCTTCTTCATAATCGATGTTTCCAGTCACAATAATTTTACCAGTTAGTCTGTCAATAGAAAACATTTTGGCTGCTTTATCAGAAACTCGACTAAATTCGTAACTGACTTCCCCGTTCACGCCCTCATCAGCGTCTGTAGCGCTCACTCTAACTACCTCTGCACCCAGCGGTGTGTTTTCAGCCAGAGTAACCTTATACACAGACTGACTAAACACGGGGCTATTGTCATTAGCATCAAGCACATTGATGTGAATAACTGCAGTACCAGACCTCTGTGGGGTGCCTCCATCGGTCGCAGTAAATATTAAATCTATTTCCTTTGTCTGTTCACGATCCAGCTCTTTGTCCAAAACAAGTTCGGCGTATTTTCCTCCTTCCGAGTTTTCTTTAACCGATAAAATAAAATAATAGTTTTTTTCAAGTGAATATCCTTGAACCGCGTTTTGTCCTATATCAGAATCGTGAGCTTCATCCAAAGGGAAACGCTCACCTTTATCCGCTGATTCCTGGATATCAAATATTATTCGATCATTGGGAAATCTCGGCGCGTTGTCGTTAATATCCTCAATCTGCAGTGAAATACGATGCACATCAAGAGGATTTTCTAACACAAGCTCGTAATTGAGAACGCAAGACATCTTTAATCCACAGATCTCCTCTCGGTCTATTGTTTCCACCACCATCAAATTTCCACTACTCAGATTAATGTCACAACACCGTTTATTGCTCCCTTCTGTCTCTATCCGAGCTTTTCGAGCAGATAATCTTTTCACATCAAGTCCGAGATCCTTCGCCAGATTTCCGATTACATATTGCTGCTTCGTTTCCTCCGGGAATGAGTAGGTCAAATCTCCACAGACAGCGCGAACGAAAACACAAATTAAAGCCCATGTCCATGGTGTCGAAAAGAAAATCGTTTTCCCTCCCATTCTACAACGTCTCCAGGATCTGTCTTTAAATTCCAAACCGTGTAGCCTTCTTATGAATGAAATCGATATTTACAGTAAGACCATAAAGACAGCCATCTGCTGCAGTAGTGTTCGATGCTTAAAGAAAGCTGGACTATATAACTAAATGGGAGGTGAGCTTCAGTTAATTTAGTTATTTGGTAAAGAGCGACCCTCTGTGTATTTTCATAGAACTGCAGTTAAGTTGCTCATCTTCCAAAAACAAAATCCTTAATGAATGCTAACATATTTGGGATTCTGATACAATCTTCAGAATATCAACCAAGAAATTCAAAATAAAGACGTTACAATACTTACATATTCTTGGTCTCAGTTAGCGTGCATGTTTTCCAGTTATAGATAACAAATCCAGCCATGGCATTAAAAATAAGTTTTGTGTAGAAATCAATACAATAAAAGTTAATTTAATATCGTATGAAAATAAAGTAGAAGGAAAAAAGTAATACACGTAATATACAGCTTACAAATAAGTGGAAATGCACACAGATATACTGAACATATAAAGCAGTAACGTGCGCAGACATTGCGAGCACTAATCCCCCCATTTTTTTCCTTTCACTTATGAGTCATTTGTTATATTTTGTAAAATATCGCCATTTAACCGAATTCAAATCCATTTGCCATTGAATTTGAAGATTAATGAAATAAAAAACATTGTTAGTTTACCACCTCATTGCATATACAGTATAATTTAATTTCAACTATTTTAAGCAGCGGTACTGTATGCTTTTACATCTTGAACATTGCCGTCTTTCGTCTTTCATTCTCCTTCTTCTTTTTTATAAACGTGCCCCTACGTAAAACTTTCAGGAAACGATTTTCAAAGAAAAATATAAATAAAAAAAACACACACACAATGTCCTGAACTCAAACGATCAAGTTCACATGTTTCACACCATTTATAGCAGCAAAGGATACACTTAACAAATTAAATACGTGAATAAAAAGGTAAAGTACCTAACCGCATAATACAAAACAAGCATCCCATTGCTTGTATATATCCATGAATAAACACCATGAAATGAGCGGAAGAGGAGACAATACATCCTTCAGTAGCACAGCCAACTGTTTAGTCTTCACCGCACCCAAAATTACAACAACATTATAAATAATTTCATGATTGCGAGTCATAATCTAATAAAGGTACATTTTAAGCTACATCTGCTTGTTGTTATAAAATTAATCATAACTTGAATTAGGTATATTCAAGATTATAGATACAACAGAGACAAGCTGCGCGTTTGCTAACATACGTGAAGATGTTTTTTTTTTCCCCAGAATGAGACAGATTGGTGATACAGACTATCAGTAATAATTCCTGCAACTTCCAAAAGCTCTCATGTCAAAGAGTATTCAAGACAAGTTTGTCGCAGTGTCACGTGATGACAGCACTTTTAGGTTTTAATAAGCACGCATATTAACAAAGAGTAAATACATTTTACATGGTATCGCAATTTATTTGAATTTAAGTTTAGCATTTAATAGTTACGTTAACAAAAAAAAATGATTCACGCAAAAGAGCGCAAACGAGCATTTGCTTCTTTGAAAGTATTTGTCATGTGAGACGTCAACGATATTTGAAGACGTAGTGAGATGAAGATGAAACGTCTTGTATTAGATGTTAAACATTAATATTTAATATTGCAATTTCCGGCTAAGCATTTCTTACCTCAGCATCCTCATTCATGGTAAGTGTAATGAGACTTCCGCCTAAAACCTCATCTTGGACCTTCTTAAGAGTTCCATCCGCAGTAAGAGTGCTGTCATTGTAAGATGTGATGAACTTGAAGTCACTGGTGCGAGATCCTGTTGTTAGATACGTGTCATAATTGTAAGAACTGTGGAGAGTTCCAGCTCCCTCCACCTCTGCATAGTTGGGAGGGAGATATGCACTGGGAATGGCCACTGCTCCATCAAACAACAATCTGGGCTTTCTCCTGTGGCAAAACCTCACAGCCAGGATCAGAATAATGAAAGTCAGAAAGAATGTGGACACAGAAACCAGTGCAATGATCAAATAAAAAGTCAGTTTGGAATTGCTCTCCTCATAAGTCATGTCTTTCATTTCTGGAACTTCAGCAAGATTATCAGAAATAAGTAAATACACAGAACAGGTAGCAGAGAGAGGGGGCTGTCCGTTATCTTTCACTGAGATAACAAGGTTCTGTTTCATGCTGTCAGATTCAGTAATGTCCCTCAGAGCCCTGATCTCTCCACTGTGGAGACCAATAGTGAAAAGTCCTGGATCAGTAGATTTGACAATCTGATATGAGAGCCATGCATTCTGTCCAGAGTCAGCATCCACAGCAATGACTTTGGAGACCAGAGAGCCAGAGAGAGCAGCTTTAGGGACCATCTCAGTCATTAAAGACTTTCCCTCTGGAGCAGGGTATAATATCTGTGGAGAGTTATCATTCTCATCTGATATGAACACACTCACAGTCACGCTGCTGCTGAGTGGAGGAGAACCATTGTCTCTGGCTACAACCTGGACTGTAAAGTTTCTGAACTTCTCATAGTCAAATGACCTCACAGCATGGATCACTCCTGTGTCTGAGTTAATGGATAAAAATGAGGTGACTGGAACAGCGTTTAACTCACTGGGCACCAGAGAATACAGCACTGTACCATTTTGCCTCCAGTCTGGGTCTCTTGCAGTAACAGAACTAATAGAGGTTCCTGGTTTGTTATTTTCCATCACATATGCAGCATAGGACTGCTTTTCAAATACAGGAGGATTATCATTTACATCAGATACAGATAAATAAATGGTCATGGTTGTTGATAATGGCAAAGAGCCTCCATCAGTAGCAGTTATTGTTATGTTGTAATCTTTTTCCTTTTCTCTGTCCAATGTGCTAGTTGTTATCAAGGTGAAATAGTTTTTTATAGACTTATTTAATCTGAATGGAACGTTTTCCTGAAGTGAACAACGGATTTCTCGATTATCTCCTGAATCTTTATCCTGAACATTAATAATAGCTACTTCACTGCCTAGAATAACATCTTCGGATATTGGATTGTTCAGTGATTTAATAATAATTTTAGGAGCATTGTCATTGACATCAGTTATATCTATAATAATACTTGCAGTCGACGCTAAACCAGATCCATCTTTTGCCTGAACTCTTATTTCATAATATTTTTCCTCCTCATAGTCGATTTCTCCATTTACCTTAATTTGTCCAGTGAGCTTATCGATCGTAAATAATTTTACTGCATTATCAGCAATCCGACTAAACTCATAAGTGACTGCACCGTTTGCTCCTTCATCTGCATCTTCTGCGCTCACAGTGACGACTTCTGTTCCTATTGCTGCGTTTTCAGCTAAAGCCACTTTATATACAGTCTGACTGAACACCGGAACATTATCATTAGCATCTAGCACAGTGATGTGTATAACAGCGGTCCCTGATCTCTGAGGAATCCCGCCATCCACTGCGGTAAGAATCAAGTCAATATCCTTCTGTTGTTCGCGATCCAGCTCTTTCTCCAACACGAGCTCTGCGTATTTACCCTTCTCGATGTTTCCTTCCACAGACAAAGCAAAATGATTGTTCTTCTCCAGCGCATAGCCGTTCACTCCGTTTTGCCCGATATCAGAGTCGTGAGCTTCATCCAAACGGAAGCGCTGACCTTTAACAGCGGACTCGGGAATTTCTAGGTTTATGCGGTCATTAAGAAATTTTGGCGCGTTGTCATTAATATCCTGTACATTCAGAGAAATGCGATGCAATTCTAGAGGATTTTCTAAGACGAGCTCATAATTGAGGATGCAGTTCAGCCTCGAACCACAAAGCTTTTCCCGGTCTATTGTCTCTGAAACGATCAAAGCTCCCGTATTAAAATTAATATCCACATACCGCTTGCTGCTGTCCTCCATTTCTACTCGCGCCTTTCGTGTTGATAATTTCAATGCATCCAGTCTGAGATCCTTTGCTATATTTCCAATCACATACCGATGTTTCATTTCCTCCTGTACTGTGTAGCTTAAATCTCCGCACACGATGTTCTGATTTAAGAAAAGAACTGAGAAAAATCCCAACATTATACAGGAAACGCTTCTACACGTCATAGCTGTAGAGTTATGTGACATCGTCACAGCGTGTTTATTTAAAAAAAAATCAAAATTAAACTCATTTAAATAAAAATTCGAAACCTGGAAATCATTTCTAAGAAAGCGCGATGTCTCGACTGAAAGAAGCTAATGGTTCTTGTTTGCAGACCGTATACTGATTACAGTATATTTTATCGAAGGGCGGTGAGGGATCCAGTGCGTCTTCTGCATGTGAAGAGCGACACTAAGAGCATATTGCGATTATTGCACTTCATGACATGTGTTGAAAAAGAAGCGATCATATAGGTTAACCTGGTACCCAGTTTCTGATGTCGGACAATGTAATTCAATAGGTTGTGGTGAGCCAGTGATATCGAGCAAAAATGCAAAAGAGCTGTGTTACTTCATACATATTAAATGCGTAATGTATACGTAACATGCATATTACGTATACTGTAGTGGTACCTTAACGCAGAAATATATATATTTTTAGACAACCAAATCTCTGAATGAATTAACTAAACAAACATAAGAAATAAGAGCATGGTGTGTATGAGATTGTTTAAAAACTAAAAATAATAGTAAAAATTATGGTACACCTCGGTAGTTGATATTTTACAATGAATAACTCAGAAGAGTATCTCAATGTATGAGCAATATTCTTCTCTGAAGGTCACTAAAACCTCATAACTACATTAATGATAATCTTTGAAATGAGCGTGCTATATTTGAAAAACCCATTTCCTTACCTCATCTCCATCTTCTGTATTGTTTAGCGAAATAAGGTTTGTAGGCAAAGTGTCTTTTTCGGTCATGTTCAAAGTTCCATCAGCAGTAAGAGTGCTGTCATTGTAAGATGTGATGAACTTGAAGTCACTGGTGCGAGATCCTGTTGTTAGATATGTGTCATAATTATAAGAACTGCGGAGAGTTCCAGCTCCCTCCACCTCTGCATAGTTGGGAGGGAGATATGCACTGGGAATGGCCACTGCTCCATCAAACAACAGTCTGGGCTTTCTCCTGTGGCAAAACCTCACAGCCAGGATCAGAATAATGAAAGTCAGAAAGAAGGTGCAGACAGAAACCAGTGCGATGATCAAATAAAACGTCAGTTTGGAATTGCTCTCCTCATAAGTCATGTCTTTCAGTTCTGGAACTTCAGCAAGATTATCAGAAATAAGTAAATATACAGAACAGGTAGCAGAGAGAGGGGGCTGTCCGTTATCTTTCACTGAGATAACAAGGTTTTGTTTCATGCTGTCAGATTCAGTAACGTCCCTCTGAGCCCTGATCTCTCCACTATGGAGACCAATAGTGAAAAGTCCCGGATCAGTAGATTTGACAATCTGGTATGAGAGCCATGCGTTCTGTCCAGAGTCAGCATCCACAGCAATGATTTTGGAGACCAGAGAGCCAGAGAGAGCAGCTTTAGGGACCATCTCAGTCATTAAAGACTTTCCCTCTGGAGCAGGGTATAATATCTGTGGAGAGTTATCATTCTCATCTGATATGAACACACTCACTGTCACGCTGCTGCTGAGTGGAGGAGAACCATTGTCTCTGGCTACAACCTGGACTGTAAAGTTTCTGAACTTTTCATAGTCAAATGACCTCACAGCATGGATCACTCCTGTGTCTGAGTTAATGGATAAAAATGAGGTGACTGGAACAGCGTTTATCTCACTGGGCACCAGAGAATACAGTACTGTACCATTCTGCCTCCAGTCTGGGTCTCTTGCAGTAACAGAACTAATAGAGGTTCCTGGTTTGTTATTTTCCATCACATATGCAGTGTAGGATTGCTGTTCAAATACAGGAGGATTGTCATTCACATCTGCTACAGACAGATGAACTGTCAAGGATGAGGATAAAGGTAGAGCGCCTCCATCAGTAGCAGTAATAGTTATATTGTAATCTTCTTCCAACTCTCGATCGAGCATGCTTGTGGTTACTAATGAAAAGTAGTTTTTGATTGATGGATTTAATTTAAACGGAACAGTTCCCTGAATAGAACATCGGATCTGTCGATTAATTTCCTGAATCGTTATCCTGCACATTAACTATTGCCACCTCAGTTCCTATCACAGAATTCTCAGGAATTTGATCTTTCATTGATTTAATTATAATTCTCGGAGCGTTGTCATTTACATCAGTGATATCTATTATAATTTTGGCAGTGGATGCTAAGCCAGGACCATCTTTTGCCTGCACCCTCATTTCATACGTAGATTCTTCTTCATAATCGATGTTTCCAGTCACAATGATTTTACCAGTTATCTTGTCAATAGAAAATATTTTTGCTGCTTCATCAGATATTCGACTAAATTCGTAACTGACTTCCCCGTTCACGCCCTCATCAGCGTCTGTAGCGCTCACTCTAACTACCTCTGCACCCAGCGGTGTGTTTTCAGCCAGAGTAACCTTATACACAGACTGACTAAACACGGGGCTATTGTCATTAGCATCAAGCACATTGATGTGAATAACTGCAGTACCAGACCTCTGTGGAGAGCCTCCATCGGTCGCAGTGAATATTAAATCAATTTCCTTTGTCTGTTCACGATCCAGCTCTTTGTCCAAAACCAGTTCGGCGAATTTTCCTCCTTCCGAGTTTTCTTTAACTGATAAAATAAAATGAGTATTTCTTTCAAGTGAATATCCTTGAACCGCGTTTTGTCCTATATCAGAGTCGTGAGCTTCATCCAAAGGGAAACGCTCACCTTTATCCGCTGATTCCTGGATATCAAATATTATCCGATCATTGGGAAATCTCGGCGCGTTGTCGTTAATATCCTCAATCTGCAGTGAAATACGATGCACATCAAGAGGATTTTCTAACACAAGCTCGTAATTGAGATCGCAAGACATCTTTGATCCACAGAGCTTCTCTCGGTCTATTGTTTCCACCACCACCAGATTTCCACTACTCAGATTAATGTCGCAACACCGTTTATTGCTCCCTTCTGTTTCTACCCGAGCCTTTCGAGCAGATAATATTTTCACATCAAGTCCGAGATCCTTCGCTAGATTTCCGATCACATATTGCTGCTTTGTTTCTTCCGGGAATGTGTAGGTCAAATCTCCACGGACAGCGCGAATAAATATGTAAACCCAAGTCAAAAGATACAATGGCGAAAATGCAGACATTTTTACTTCCGCTAGCCCTTGGTTCAAAAGCTTGTGCTGCTTAAGTTGGTCTGTTCTGATACAGTATCCACAATAAATACAACCTTCTACAACAATGTTTCCTGGTTTCGGGGAATGGTGGAATTTTACTCGAATTGGGAGGAGATATTTCTTTTCCCTCGGTAAACAGCGACCTTCTGTGCATGTTTAGTTTATTGCAATTCATCCTTTCCAGCACTCATATGTCCATCCTTCATTTTACACACAGGTAATTTGACTATTGCATATGATCTCTATATATTTGAAATAGAAAGAAAGAAAGAAAGAAAGAAAGAAAGAAAGAAAGAAAGAAAGAAAGAAAGAACTAAATGTTTTCCACTGTATTGCCGAGAGTACAGGCTATGTGGTGTAAATGTAGACATTATTCATGATTTTTAACTGGGGGTATGATAGGTACCATGATAGGCACACTCTCATAATAACACAGTGGATTACGGCATCAGACGTTATTTGTTGGAGCACCGGTTTACATCGGTTTAAATAAATATAGGATAAATGTAAAAACAGGACAAAAATTAATCTGAAGTCTTGAACGCGCGCTCGCGCTCGGGCACACACACACACACACACACACGCACACGCACGCACGCACGCACGCACGCACCACCACCACCACACACACACACACACACACACACACAATTATTTTATTTCTTTTTTTTTCACTACAGCAGGTAAATTATATGTAAATTGTTTCTTAACGGTCCAATTATAATTTAAATCCAATCAATAGCAAAAGAAAACAATAGTAAAAATTCCAGACGTTCACACAATTACACTTTAGCTACTTTGCCACATTCAAAACCAATACGTTTTATTGATTAAATTCCATGAATTGAATGAACACTACTGTAATTTGAGGATGAGACGAACAGTATAGATGCAGATACGTTTTAATGGATATTTTTCCATATGATATATTTTAATATGTACACAACCAACATCATCTTTATCTCGTCTGCAGACTTTTTTGCTAAAACAGCAAATTCTCAGTGTGTCTGTCAAAAGCAACACTTTATGCTAAAATAATAATAATAATTATCATTATTATTAGTAGTAGTAGTAGTAGTAGTACTGTAGTAGTAGTATTATACATCGATACCATATATATGAGGCAGAGGATACGTATTTGCAACTAAATTGCACCAGCAAATGTCAAAACAAAAGAAACTGTTTTAGTGGACAGTTCTTTGCAACAAATTTTCCCCATTTATCTCTATAAAAACCTCTCCTGTCGCTGTCTGCCAAGGTGTGGTTCTGAATCTGAGTTACCCATGCTAATTACAATACTGTGTGGATTAACTAGCATGTAAGTCAAGATACCCTTCTCCGAGAACAAAACATATGCAAAATGCGACAACAGATTCTAATGCTAATTGGTGTTTAATCTACTTGAATAAATAAAAAACTAATTCTGGGCAAGTGAAACTAATAACCATCAAAAACATTTAATAAAAGGCAAGTATAATTTTATCCGAACAAGCTAAAAGGCAAACTGGATTTGCTTTTTTCTTTTTTCGTTTTTTTCTTTTTTTTTTCTATAAAAAATGTGATGTGCGAACACCCAACTTCTCCCATGTGACTGTGTCACTGGCAGAAAAGTTTAGTAAATAAGAACAATAGCAGATGTTGGAAAGAGAAAAAAAATAACCACCAAGCTGACAACCTCATACTTTGATTAAATAAATAGTTTCTTATTTATCTTACCTCAACCAACTCTTCCACATCAAAAAGGTTGCGTTCATTTGAAACGTCGGGACTTTTTTTGAAAGTCCCACCAGCAGTAAGAGTGCTGTCATTGTAAGACGTGATGAATTTGAAGTCACTGGTGCGAGATCCTGTCGTTAGATATGTGTCATAATTGTAAGAACTGCGGAGAGTTCCGGCTCCCTCCACCTCTGCATAGTTGGGAGGGAGATATGCACTGGGAATGGCCACTGCTCCATCAAACAACAGTCTGGGCTTTCTCCTGTGGCAAAACCTCACAGCCAGGATCAGAATAATGAAAGTCAGAAAGAATGTGGACACAGAAACCAGTGCGATGATCAAATAAAAAGTCAGTTTGGAATTGTTCTCTTCATAAGTCATGTCTTTCAGTTCTGGAACTTCAGCAAGATTATCAGAAATAAGTAAATATACAGAACAGGTAGCAGAGAGAGGGGGCTGTCCGTTATCTTTCACTGAGATAACAAGGTTCTGTTTCATGCTGTCAGATTCAGTAATGTCCCTCTGAGCCCTGATCTCTCCACTGTGGAGACCAATAGTGAAAAGTCCTGGATCAGTAGATTTGACAATCTGATATGAGAGCCATGCGTTCTGTCCAGAGTCAGCATCCACAGCGATGACTTTGGAGACCAGAGAGCCAGAGAGAGCAGCTTTAGGGACCATCTCAGTCATTAAAGACTTTCCCTCTGGAGCAGGGTATAATATCTGTGGAGAGTTATCATTCTCATCTGATATGAACACACTCACAGTCACGCTGCTGCTGAGTGGAGGAGAACCATTGTCTCTGGCTACAACCTGGACTGTAAAGTTTCTGAACTTCTCAT
>JAAGKR010012666.1:0-15888 GCA_011419295.1 Clarias macrocephalus
AAAAAAAAAATCTGAATCTGAAATGTATGCCTAAGGTGATCCCATAACTGTTACTGTATGCTCCTTGGTTATTGTAAGATATCAAATAATCAACATTTTTTTTTATTTGAAAATAACAAGAGAAAATGTTTATAGTCAAGACATCTAACCACCAAAAACTCTTTTAAACAGCTTTTTGTCATATTTGCTTCTGCATGAGTCTTTGACCTTAGTTTCATTTAAACCCTTAACCAATTTTAGTCAGCTTGCTTATGGTGCATGTTAGTTTGTTAATTAGTTAGAGGTGCAAGCAGACTAAAAGTATAATGACAATTTGTTGCCTGCATGATTACATTAAAAATGTTATTATTTAAAGCCAAATTGTATATACACAAATTATTTCTTCATAAAGAAATGTTTATCTACAGTGTCTTGCAAAAGTATTCACACCCCTCAGACTTTTTCACATTTTGTCATGTTCCTATCACAAACATGAATGTATTTTATGAGGATTTTGTTGGGTGGACCAGCACAAATGTTTTAAGTGGAATTAAAATTATGAATGTTTTTCAAGATTTTTTACAAATAAAACCAAGTGCATCTTTTTAGTGGGGAAATAATTTTTCACACACAGTGGCACCAAATGAGGCACTGTAATTTGAGCTCTGATTCAGTTTTCGTATGAGTATAGTTTAGTTTTATATAACCCTAGTTGTGACAGTCTGGGAGTCATGATGCAATAGATTTCCTCATTAGGGCTACTTTTTATCATCTTGGGGGGGTCTTGTGCATAAAAATGGCGGCTCTTTATAATTACTGTAAGGTAAGACACATAAGCTCTGACGCGTATCTTAAAATTCATGCACAATGATTTGTTAAAGCTCCTTCAAAAGTTAGCATTTATGAAGTTTCAAAACTGATTACACACCATACATAGATCATCACACATGCTGTCTCTCTTGCTGGTTATGAGAAAAGTGAAAGTGCAAAAAGAAACAGATTTCAAGTTCCTGCAAAGTCAAAGTTTTTCAAGTATTATCACTCATTCATCGTTCATACCTCTTTATCCTGTATTCAGGGTTGCGAGGGGCCTGGAGCCTAGCTCAGGAGGCCTAGGTCACAAGGAGGTGTAGGTACACCCTGGTGGCAATCCATCGCAGGTCACACATTCATTCACACACTATGGGCAATTTGGAACGCCAATTAGACTATTCCCCAGGTCTTTGGACTATTGAAGGAAACCGGGGTACCCAGAGGAAACCCACCAACACAGGGAGAACATCCAAACTCCATGCACACAAAGAAGGGAATCATGAATTAATGCTTGGCCGGGAATTGAACCGGGACTCTGGAGGTGCAAGGCGACAGTGCTAACCACTACACCACGGGCTGTCTCAAATAGTATATATTATATACTGTAATATATTTGTTAGAATGGTAAATACCCTGTATGAACCATGGCTCTTTAGCATGGTCATGGTTATGTCTGAATGAAGCAGCAAAGAACATTTAACATTTATTCCTGAATGACTGACAGAAACTTACAGTTACCAGTAAAAATACAACAATAAAAAAACAAACATGTATACATATATACACCCCAATTACATCTACACTGAGAGATCTACAAATCAACCTATTTAGACAAAAATACAGACCAATCAAATACTATCTACAGTCAACCTATTTAGTTGAGTATAGGAAAAAAAAACTCAACCTTACCTGAAAAGCTTTATCAAGCTTCTGATCAGTTCTGTGCTAATGCAACAAGTGGCAATGTAGCAGGATGGGGAACTGATTTTAAAAACATGCGTTGAGATGGGTGGAGAAATATACCACCCAAAACCAATACCAAAAAGGCCTATAATGTTTGTGCAACTTACAGTTGAAGTCAGAAGTTTACATAAGCTAATGTTGAAGTAATTTGAGACTGAGTTATTAATTAGCATATGCAGGATTAGTTCAGAAACTTCAAAGTCTCGTAATGAATTATATTAACCATTTCATATGAAATGTTTTACATAATATAAGCAATTAAATAAATAGTCTACAATCACAATTGCAACTTGAGACAGTATGGAAATTGTCAATAAAACCAAAAAGGAGTCATCTGTAAGGGGTCCTCACCTTGTACTATATTTAAAAACTTTACAATAACTCATTATTTTATGATGTACCATGTGAATTTATTTATTCCCCCAAACACACACACACACACACACACACACACACACACACACACACACATTTAATACATTTAATACATTGATGCAAGTTAAAAATACAAATTAATTGATTTAGATGAATCTTCTAAGTTGCAAACTTTATTTTGATAAGTTGTGAACAAATAATATCGTTGGTAATTACATCAACTTAATTTTGCATGTAATGTAAACTCAAATTTAATTGTTAATGGGTTGAAAACAAAATTTAAGTTGTCTTAACTTAAAGTTGTCATGATATAACTTGATTTTAAAGTTTCCTCCTACCCACAGAACATGTCTTGACATGTTCCAGTGGTAAGATCGTGTGTTAGCAGACTTATACGCCAACCAAACTCGATATAACCAATATTTCATGGTGAGTAACATTTAATTTATATCTAATAGTTCTACTAAAGTAATGAATTTGCACTAACTATAACCTATGTTATAATGTTTTTTATTTGGCTTTACAAGGACAATGACGGGTTTGAAGCCAGCCTTGAACGACAAGTAATGAAAATTGCTATCATTGGTAACCGTTCTACCCCTGCACTTAGACCACTGGATAGCTATTGTGGTGGAGGGAACAAAAGTCCTGGTGGGAAAGGATATTGCAAGGTGCTGTGCTTTGCTGATGGGCATAATATATGTGCTCAACCTGAGCTACTGCAAGTGACTGATGTGGGCTTACCCATATAGAGCTTAGTCTCTTGGAATGTTCCATGACATGCTACTTGGCTTTTGACTGTTACATTGTTACTACTGTTAGTAGACTGTTATTGTTACATTACTGTTACGTCGGAGGAGAGCGTCCGTCCTGGCGCTTTAAATTCGCCACATTAACTTCATTGTTTTTTTGTGGGTTACCCCAACTGCAGGTCTGATTTATTGGCCCTTCTTTAATTTCAGCCGGACCCTGCCACTTGGGCGCTGGCTTAACAGAACAGTTTTGCTGGGCGGAGGAGAGTGGGTGAGGCTTTGGCCAAACCAGTTTGCCCGGTCGAGAGTGCGCATCTTTTCGCTGGGTATTGTTGAAGCTGGCTCTTTTGGCTATCCGCGGTTCATGGTCGTGTTGCCCTTCCTCCGGTGGTTATGAAAGTGCCGTAAGAACATCTGGGTTGAAGATTGGGGTACCACCAGTTGGAACTTCTCTCCCCACTTTTCTGGAACCCTAACGCCCCCTGGCGGTGTTTGTAGGTGATCCAAGGGTTTCTTGCCTCCTGCAGGTGCCCCCACGTGCGCAGTTGAGCTGTCGTCCCGTCTTTCCTGTGGGGCTTTGTTAGCTCAACCAGCGCCCTTGTTGGGTGGTCGGGACATGCTGAGGTGACTGGTGGGAGAACAACCTCTCGTGGCAGGGCATAGTATAACATCGAGGCGGGTGGAGTGTGAGTGAGGTAGCTGGCTGGTTTGTCTAAAGGGACAGGGAGAGGCAGGAACGGATGGTGAGTGAAACCCCCTGCTGTCCTCCAGCCGTACCTTCCTTGAGCGATCTCCAAGATGGCTCCTGTGGCTGTTAAGAAGTCGAGCCCTGCTATTATGGGGAAAGCCAGGTGAGAGTCACTCATGACGTAGGTTTGGAGGTGACAAGAATGGTCGTGCCATTGATATTGGATGGTGCTTTGCGTTTTCGCCTGGTCGATTTTCCCATCTGCCATGACGAACTTCTGGGGAGAATGAGCATCGCCGCTGACATCCTGATCTCCCAGCTGTCGCCATAGGCTCTCCTGCATGAGAGTGTATACACGAGAACTAAACTCTAGATGTAAAATACATAGATGGTGCTGGAGGGGGAACAGGAGGGACAGGAATATATCCTTGCATAAAGCGATACACACTCTCCTCCTAACTTTATCCTACACCAATAACAATGAGGAGGGTGTCCTAAGAGATAACACATGAGACGTACGGCGGGAGTAATCACATATATCATTAATTCACGGGGTAACCATGACCATTCTTTACACGCGGGTGCTCGGAGTGCAGGCACGCCCTTTTACGCACTTATGAGGTCGAAAGATACCCCTCTTAGCTAATTGACCATTATGCAGGACATACTCCCTCAAAGTGTGGGTCTCACAATGATAAGAAGAATCAATAGTAACGTAGTAGTTTATCTGGTTGCAGGAACGCAGGAGGCTGTTTTCTCCGAGTGGCAAGCGAAGAGGATCCGCCGGGGCTGAATGAACAGCCTTGTTTCCTCAGGGTGATCACTGCTGCGGTGGCACGATGTTCAGCTCGCGAAAGTCATCTACTCCTCCTCTGCACACATACATAAAACACACTACAAAACAGTTATTTAATTATACAATTATACCTTCATTAAGCATATAGCATCGGATGCGCAGTTACGCTGGCTTCAATCTGGAATGTATCCATTGTGGAAACAAATCGGTTAATACGGCAGTTCGTGTTATTGCGACTATCTCTGTAGGTCCATCATATTTACATTGTCCTAATGGTTTTGGTTCCAATGATCTAATCAGAACGATGTCCCCCGCCTTAAAAGGATGAGTAGGATGGGCGGACATGTGTGGTGCTACTTGAGCCATCTTTTCATGATTTTTTGCCAATACTTCAATTAGGCCTGCAGAATACTCAGCAATATGAACATCCAGATCTGAGGTGCCCAAAGCAGCTTTGCCCCTCCTCCATGGAGTAGGAAAGGGGCGACCGAATATTATCTCATATGGAGATAATTGTACATCATTTCTGGGAGTCATTCTAATCTCGGCCAAAACAGCAGGGAGCAACTCTGGCCAATTTTTTGTGCTCCTGTCTTGCATGGCTTTGTTTAACTTATCCTTAATAGTACGATTGGTATGCTCTACAATACCCGAAGACTGTGGGTGGTATAGGATGTGAAAATGCCAATCTAAAGACAAATATTTGCACAGCGCCTGCGTGACCTGTGAAGTGAAGGGAGTTAATTGTACATCTTTTCTGGGAGTCATTCTAATCTCGGCCAAAACAGCAGGGAGCAACTCTGGCCAATTCCTTAGGGAATGTGGACGCGAACGCGGGCGCGGCCAGGGCCGTGGAGGTTTTGGAAGAGGGCGCGGAGGTTCACAGGGGCCTTCACGCCGGGTAGGAAACTGTTATTATTGCAACAAGGAAGGTCATTGGGCTAGGGAATGTCCTAAGAAGGCTAGGGACGAGGGTCTTTTAAGTGACGGACAGTGGCATGATGTGAACACTGTCCTCCCTCCACCACCTCCCCCACCTGTCACAGCAGAGACATGGCCGGGGGCCGCCCTCAGGCGGTCCCTATGCCCTCGCTCGTGACACAGGAAACCCCTATAACAATGCATAGGGTTGCCTACAGAGCTTAGACCCCGCCATGTTGCTTTGCACTTTTGAGTCACCCCAGGTTAATGAACTGCCTTTTATTGAGTTGTGTGTGGAAGGTCACCCTTTTTCCTTTTTGGTAGATATTGGGGCGACCATGTCATCTCTAGGCAAAGATTATGAGGGGCCTCTTTCTGGAAAAAGCATTAGCTCTGTGGGAATAGAGGGGGTTGCGCAAAGAAATTATTTCACACCATCACTCAGTGTTACGTGTTCTTATGATAACAATCTTCATTTTTCTCACCGTTTTGTCTGTATGCCTGACTGTACTTTCAATCTCCTAGGGCGAGATTTGATGAGCCGGCTGCATATGTCTCTTATCTTCTCTGGTGCAAAACTCACTGTCGAAGTGCCCGACATTGCCCCCCCCCTCCTCCTCTTGCACATTTAGCTGTAAATAACTCTTTCCTCTTTTCACAGAGCAGCTCGCTCCCTGTATGCCTCGATAGCGTGCCGAGAGAACTGTGGGCACCGGATATTACTGTAGAGGCGTTCTCACTACCCTTTTCTTCTGCTCAGGCGGCTGAGCTTTTCCCTCTCACTCGTGCCTGTGTGCTTTCTGAAGGGAAAGATGTTACAATTTATACTGATTCCTGTTATGCTTTCGGTGTCTGTCACAATTTTGGGCGAATTTGGCAGTCCCGTGGGTTCTGGGCAGCTGATGGCAAGCCTCTTTCTCACTCTTCGTTGGTTCAGGATTTAATGAATGCCTGTCATCTCCCCCGATTGTTGGCCATTTTTAAAACTAAGGCTCATTCGTCTGGTGACTCAGTTAAAGTTCGGGGCAATTCGCTGGCTGATAGGGTGGCTAAGGCAGTGGCCAAAAAACAGATTTTCTTTCCTGCTTCCGATTCAGATTCAATTAATACATCTTTCCTCGCTAGATTTTACTCATATGCCTTCTTGTGGACCTTTTAAGTATTTGTTGGTATTGGTAGATAAATTCTCACGATGGGTTGAGGCTTTTCCATGTGCATGTGAAAATGCAAAAGTGGTGACGCGGATCTTGGCAAAGGAAATTATTCCACGATATGGGATCCCACAGTCATTGATTCTGATAAGGGAACTCCCTTCACTTCACAGGTCACGCAGGCGCTGTGCAAATATTTGTCTTTAGATTGGCATTTTCACATCCTATACCACCCACAGTCTTCGGGTATTGTAGAGCATACCAATCGTACTATTAAGGATAAGTTAAACAAAGCCATGCAAGACAGGAGCACAAAAAATTGGCCAGAGTTGCTCCCTGCTGTTTTGGCCGAGATTAGAATGACTCCCAGAAATGATGTACAATTATCTCCATATGAGATAATATTCGGTCGCCCCTTTCCTACTCCATGGAGGAGGGGCAAAGCTGCTTTGGGCACCTCAGATCTGGATGTTCATATTGCTGAGTATTCTGCAGGCCTAATTGAAGTATTGGCAAAAAATCATGAAAAGATGGCTCAAGTAGCACCACACATGTCCGCCCGTCCTACTCATCCTTTTACGGCAGGGGACATCGTTCTGATTAGATCATTGAAACCAAAACCATTAGGACAATGTAAATATGATGGACCTGCAGAGATAGTCGCGATAAAACGAACTGCCGTATTAACCGATTTGTTTCCACAGTGGATACATGCTTCCAGATTGAAGAAAGCGCCAGTGTAACGGCGTATGCAATGCTATATGCTTAATAAAGGTATAATTGTATAATTAAATAACTCTGTGTTCTTTTAGTGTGTTTGATGTATGTGTGCAGAGGAGGAGTAGATGACTTTCGCGAGCTGAACATCGTGCCACCGCAGCGGTGATCACTGTGAGGAAACAAGGCCGTTCATTGAGCCCCGGCGGATCCTCTTTGCTTGCCACTCTGAGAAAACAGCCTCCTGTGTTCCTGCAACCAGATAAACTACTACGTTACTATTGATTCTTCTTATCATTGTGAGACCCACACTTTGAGGGAGTACGTCCTGCATAATGGTCAATTAGCTAAGAGGGGTATCTTTCGAGCTCATAAAGTGGGATGAGTGCGTAAAAGGGTGTGCCTGCACTCCGAGCACCCGCGTGTCAAGAATGGTCATGGTCACCCCGTGAATTAATGATATATGTGATTACTCCCGCCGTACGTCTCATGTGTTATCTCTTAGGACACCCTCCTCATTGTTATTGGTGTAGGATAAAGTTAGGAGGAGTGTGTGTATCGCTTTATGCAAGGATATATTCCTGTCCCTCCTGTTCCCCCTCCAGCACCATCTATGTATTTTACATCTAGAGTTTAGTTCTCGTGTATAAATTTATTCATAAAGATTTAAGGATAAAAGAGGGGAATGTAAGGGACAAATTATATACAAGTATATACCATATTATACTGTGCTCTACTGTATTGAATCACTTCAAACCAGATTTAGTCATGCACTTAAATCTCCTTCTGAATTATTATTTGTTTAAAGATGTCTCGAATTACGACACTGTCTCTTGTTCCATTTAATCTTATTTTAATCACTTATTACTCATCTGTAAGGGAAATTTGCTGACATTCATGATCTCTTGGTTATTTGTGATATTTTCTGTTGGACGGGACACTCTGTCTCTGTCCTCATGTGATAAGGATATTTGCTGTGTGCGAGGACGAAAACGGCGTCAAGAAGTCAAGAGCATGCGTACTCTGTTCCTATTTCTCCCGCTCTCTTTAGTTTTTCTTCGGCCTCATCAATTTTTTATTTTGGTAAACTGCATAGCAAACTGTCATAATATTTACTTATTTCTGTCCTCGATAAGTCTCCTATCCTGTGCTTTGCCCGCACAGGAGGGTGTGTAACTACTATATATGTGTGTGTTTATCGAATAAAATTTAGACTGGTAAAAGAGCAATCATCTGTGTTCTGGCTGTTCTTTGACCCGTTCTCCTGAGCTCAGAGGTGTGTTGCAGACGGACTGGCTTGCAGAGAGAAACGAATAAAGAAAAACCCCAACAAACACTAAGTTGTGCAACAAAAAGTTTCAGAATCTACATCTAAGGCATAATATAAGCCTTTACTGACAATTTCTGCTTTCTTCTTCTCTTGGCCTCGCTGATAATTTTATCGCTCGCTTCCATTTTGCAGCCCGCAATAGAACGCTGCATCAAAATCAATACACAGCTAACTGTTTGCGTCTCCTTCCGCTTTGTGGGTGACCTAAGCGCTTCTTCATCGTTGGTGTTTACTGGCGGCTTGCATCCGGAAGCGCGCTGTGTCAAAAGCGTGCGGTCAACAAATAATTGCACAAAAACAAAATGCAAGGTTTTAAAATTAATTAAACTAAGCTTCGAGGCAGAAGATTTTGCCTCGATCATTATTTGTAATCGAATTACTCGATTTACTCGAGGAATCATTCCAGCCCTATCTGAGATTGTTACGAGTGCTGTTCGTTGGTGGAAGGGAAGGCATAGTGGCAGAGGTAAATGGTGGTCAACAGAAGGGAATAGAACATGAACTTAAGCAGGAGACAAACTAAACAAAGACAACACAGACTACACAGACTAGGGGTTACATACAGACAAGGAGCTAACACAAGGGCTAGGACAAACACTGGCTAGGAAATACATACAGGCTAGGAGATTACACAGAACTAGGAGATTCCATGAAACATAAACAATCAACCACTTAACTTGACAGCAAACAGATCAAACAGCAAACCGAAATGAACAACAAAGCAAATTAAACAGATGCAAGACAGGGATTAACTGAACTCAGGAACTTTTATAATGGAACTAATGAGCTACCTCGGTTCAGGTGAACACCCACATCACCTGACCGAGGTCCATTCTGGGGAATACAGTTCAACATAAAAAACGACAAATGAAAACAAAAGGAGTCACTGGGCACTTTGGTGCCCTCTAGTGGCATTCCCTGACAGAGATAGTTTCAGACTGTAGAATTGTGGTTATATTTTTTATACTTAATCCGAAGGATAATATTAAATCTAAAGTGTGATCTGCTTTATGAGTGGGTCCTACTACACACTGATTTACTTCTATTGCGTATAGTATGGACATAAATGCTGTTTTCAGAGGGTCGTCTGGATTCTCAAAATGAATATTCAAGTCTCCAGCAATGAACTCCTTGTCTACAGAAACGACAAGGTTTGAGAGAAAATCATCAAATTCACAGACAAATTAAGAGTACGGCCCTGGGGGTCTGTAGACGATAGTTAGTGGGATTGACTGAGCAGACTTCATATTTGTAGCTACACATTTTATGTTACTATAGAAAAATATAGTTTTTTATACTTTACTTTCTCCTACACATTTCCATAATCTTCTTTTAATTTCGTGAAGCAAAAATTTCTTTGAGACAATGATCATTTTAATAGTCATTATAGTGCCATATAAATAAATAAATAAATAAAGAAATTTATTTGAAATTTAATTGAATACATGTAGCATTCCCATTCAGGATACCATCCATATATGGCGTATCATGATGGCCTACACAATACATCTTAATATCCATGAATGACTCCTGCACATTTTCTGAACAGGTGATGTTATATTTCTTTCAAAGAAAGTCCTAATACTTTAAGAGAAAGGAACGCTTGCAGAATTGCCAATAGACACACCAGAAAATTATCCAAAACTTTCAGGATAACATTCCTCAATGTCTTCAGGAAATTGGTCAAATTAAAATGCATAAAGGGCAGGGCCAAATATCCCTTCTGAATACATACATATAAGCTCTCAGAAATCACAGTCCTAAAAACCGTCATGTTGTTGTAGTCGATATCATGATGTGGACTGTGTAGCACTTTGGTAAACCTTTAACACCATTAACAACATGTTTTGTGGTCCAGTGAGTCAATATTTCTAATAGGTTTTAGAAACAACACCCATCATGTTCTCTGGGTTGAAGATGAAAAGGGCCATTCAAGCTGTTATCAATATAAGGTCCAAAAGTCAATATCAGTCATGATATGGAGTGTGTTGGTGCCCTCGGCATGGCCTTAAGGCCACCATTAATGCAGAATTATTTTTTTTAGCAATATATGCTGCCATCCAAACACCATCTTTTTCAGTGACATCCCTGTGTTTTACAGCAGGACAAGCCAAATCACATTCTGTTTGGATTAAAGATCAGATGCATGGACTGCTAAACATAGTGTATGGATGGTTGACATTGAGAATGTAAGGTAAATTATGAAATGAAAAATATGGCAACAAAGATATGTACATGTACAACTGCAACTTGTATGCTTGTCCGTCATCTTCCTCAAAATGCGAGCTTGATTGCCATCCAACCTCATTTACTGTAAATGGATTAACATTGCTAACATTAACTGCTTCCTGTCAATTATTAACTGTTTCATTTCACTGAGAAATGAAAACAACTTTGCATTGTAACTGGATTTTGATACAGAACGTAATTAGACACACAGATTTCTATGGCAGCTTCTCTTTTAAATTCCCCCCAAAAAGAATGTACACCATTTTATCCATTTGATGTTTCTATGTATCAATGCCTAAATACCAATTGGGCTGACTTTACCAAATTCTATATACATACAAATAAACTCAAGTAACAACAAAAACTATAGAACAGATTTCAATATGTTCATCCAGACACCAGGCAGGGAAAAATAAGTACACCCATCCCACTTCCACTAAGATAAAGTTAATAAGGTAAGTAATTAGCTGCCTGGTGTTAATAATGCACAAGATTTGTTAATCATGTAGTCTTTTGTAGATTCATTGAAGCAGAACTTTTGACAGTTTGGTGTTCTAGAGCACTCGGGTGCAAACCTACATCATGCAAAGAATAAATAAGTAAATAATAAATAAACATATACTGTTAAACTTTCAGTTGTGAGTAACTTGGTTTGTGAATATTTTGCAAGACGAGCAAAATAATAAATTTTTTAAAAATTTTTAATAAATTTTAACTTGATAAACGAGCGAGGTCTTACAATTCAAGTAGTATTCATGTGCTTTGTCTGCCGAGCGTCACATAATCACAGTTGAGCCAATGATTGTTCTTTCTCTCGTGCTGTGGGATTGTGGGTAATCGTCTCAGTCTCAGTGTGTGTGCGCGTAACTCGTATAGTCAACATCCGTGCGTGTACTGTTTACTATGTGTACTGTTGTGACAGCACGTGTGCATGCGCGTAAAGCTTTTTTTATTTATTTTGTGTCCAAATGTAGTGACTGTTCTTTAGTAACTGTACTGCAACAATGGCCCTCATGAAGAAAAATGTTGTAGCAGTGAGGAAGATAAATCTGTTTAACAACAATGCAATGTCACATTTTTGCAAAATCCTCAAAAGGAGACAAAAGCAAGTGTCATTAGTGTGATTCCTTGTTAAAGATTAAAAATTTCCAACAGAGAATCTCTGTCAGAGAGCAGTGATTCTGTTAGTGTGTATGTGAGAAAATCGTCCTACACAGTAGCCCCCCTTCCTCCTCCTCTACTCTCTCGTCTTACACCTACCACTATTCTTTTCAACAGTAAAGTGCAGGTTTGTTTTATTTTTACTTCATATTTTGAATATTTTTGGGTTGTGGAACAAATCACTGGTGTGGAATATGCCTTGCCATTAGGGGATTGATGTGGTATTCTGTTCTTTCGGGACATTCAGGTAATTATTAATTCATAATGTTGCTGAGCCATTTTCCTAACCAACTGAAGCAACAACAGATCATAACACTGCCTCCTAAGGCTTGTACAGTGGCAACTATGCATGATGGGTATATCGCTTCCTAAGCGTCCCTTCTTACTCTGATGCACCCATCACTCTGGAAACGGCTCAAACTCATCAAACCACATGACCCATTTTCCATAGCTCTTATAGCCTTCTTCATAGCCTTTTTTCTGATTAGTCTCACATAAGTGGGTTTCTTATGGCAACAAAGCTGTTTGTTAAATATCTTGTAAATTTTCATCACATGTGTGCTTATAGAAACGCTCTTATTTTCATTATTAGTCATAGCTCTGGTTTTTACTATTGATCTTTCACCATGAGACTTCACTAAGTGTTTAATTGATATATGATTTCTTTCCAAATACATTAATTCCACAAAGTCGAAAGTTAGGCACTACTGTATCTTTTCAGGTTTTGTTAACGTCTTGAAGAGTTCTTAATCCAGTTCCAGTAATTTAAAATCTCCTTTGTTATTTTCTTTGCTTGTTGAAGTCCAGTAATTTAACCCTTTTGAAATTATTACTTTTTTGCTCTGGCAGTGTATTAGTCCACCTCTTTTCAATGTGGAAGGACTTTAATTATGACTTGTCTCAACTGATTACTGTAATCTTGACAAAGGTCATTACATTTTTTAGAACTATTCTTTTCTAGACCTATGAGGCTG
The DNA here is from genome assembly GCA_011419295.1 of Clarias macrocephalus. Taxonomy (NCBI): domain Eukaryota; kingdom Metazoa; phylum Chordata; class Actinopteri; order Siluriformes; family Clariidae; genus Clarias; species Clarias macrocephalus. Next base: position 12,850 of record JAAGKR010012666.1, read on the forward strand.
ATTTTATAATGTATTATAATGCGGCTAGTATACATACTTAATAGTAGAATGTAACACTGTGTACATAAACATTTTGGCAAAAAAAAAACTTTTTTGCATTTGCAATTTATTTTAAAACAATAAAATATTTCAGAGTAACCATTTTTGCAACAAAACATAATTCTGTTATCTTTTTTTTAGCCTGCTACCACAAATACTAGCACTTATTTCAGCATGTGCCTTACATAAGACGATCAAGAAATGTCAGTAAAGCATGTCAGAAATAGATGTGGAGGATTTCAAACGAGGTGTAAAAAGGCAGCTGTGGGGGTGGGTGGGGGAGCTGTTTAAAAGAGGTGTTGGCGGTTAAACATTCTGTCACATTGTCATATCTTTCACTGGTTGGCATAACTGTTGAAAAGAGGTGTTGAAGGTTAGATGTTGTACATGATCACCTTTTGATATTCTTAACCTTTGAATAATGAAAATTGGAATGTCTTACAATAAGTAAGGCAGCATAACAGTTATGGAATCACCTGTAGCATTCATTTCATAAGGCAGATTTTGAGATTTACTAGTACCTGTAAATTAGGCTTATATATGAATAGCTTTTGCAACCGACCCGACATTGCCGTGTATAAGATAACGAAATGTCGACTCTAAATATTCAGTCACCTGAATCAGTCAGATGGTGATCCAAAGTTCCGCAAAGTTCTGTAAGGTCCGTCAAAAAAATTTAACTTGTTTAAACATGTTTTTAAGGCGGCTTAAACGTATTTAATTTTTTGCGCGGAAAGATGGAAACGTAATCGCAGCGCCAAAACTTACGGTGAATCATGAAGAACTGTACTTCCGGCCACCGTGCAAATCCTCGTAGGTGTAACAAAGGCGGACTGACACAGAAGGGTAAGTTTCCAAAGTGAGAAACGTTTATTGGAATAAGTAGAGAGCAAGTCAGATTCACGCTGATGCAGGGAAATACTGATTGAATATGAAACTATACTGTCGCTGGAACAGCGGCGCCGACAGAGTTCTTTCTGGTGCTACCTGGGAAGTAATATGGAGGAGAGGAGAGGTGCGTCTGGAGTCACTGGAGAATTGGCAAAGGAAGGCACACACCCACACACAGCCACGGAGATGCCGATAAGGAAGCTTCCCTGGAATCACTTCTATGAAGCACAAGGAGATTAGGTAAGTAGCAATAGACATATAATTCTTGTCTTACTTGGATTAGCTTTTCGGTCCACTTTCACGCATACGAGCCCGGACGTTGACTGCTGTGTGGTGTGCGCTTTTGTGGATTTATCCTGATTGCTATCTGGTGGTGCTAATCAGTATTCTGGCGATGGGGGGGCATGGTGTTTGTCTTGATTCAGAGCCTGGCCCGATTGTGACATTACCCCATCCCCCCCCCCCCCCTCCACGACCCGTTCCTGAGGGTTGATCCCTCCGTCGATGTGGTGGTCTACCTCTTCCCCTTGGTGCTGGGCAATCTGGACGGGTGCGATGGAACTCTGCTAACATTGTAGGATCAAGGATGTAATTTCGAGGCACCCATGACCTCTCCTCCGGACCATAACCCTCCCAGTCCACCAGATACTCCAGGCGCCCACCACAGCGGCGGGAATTCAGGATATCCTGTACTTGGTAGGTAGTTCCTTCATCTACTATGATCGGAGGAGAAGGCGTTTCTTCTTCGGGGCCAGGCTCTTTGGGTGAGAAGACAGGGTTATGGTATTTCTTTAACAGGGAGACATGGAAAGTTGGGTGAATACGATATTGTGGAGGTAGTTGTAATTTGTATGCGACCGGGTTTACCTGCTCTAGAACAGTGAAGGGACCGACATACCTAGGGCCGAGTTTCTTACAAGGTTGACGCAGACGCATGTCTCGGGTGGAGAGCCATACCTTGTCTCCCGGTTGGATTGTTTGTGCGACAGATCGACGCCTATCTGCATTGGCTTGGTATCTGTGTACAGCACGTTGCAAATGATGGTGAGCGTCTTCCCATACTCTCACTCTCTGAACCAACTGTCGACCACCGGGAGATTGGACGGCTCCCCATTCCAGGGGAATAACGGAGGTTGATAACCTAGAATACACTGGAATGGGGTGAGACCAGTAGTCGGTTATCGGAGGGAATTTTGAGCAAGTCAAGTCAAGTCAATTTTATTTATATAGCGCTTTTAACAATTGACATTGTTGCAAAGCAGCTTTACACAATAAAAAGAAGTAAGTCTGTATGCAATGTGTATGAATCAAAATGATAAGATTGTCCCTGATGAGCAAGCCGGATGGTAATAGGAAGAAACCTTGAGAGGAACCAGACTCAACAGGGAACCCATCCTCATCTGGGTGATAACGGATAGCAGGGATTGATCAACTTAATAATGTGTACTGGAAGTTCAGTGTAACAGGAGATGTGTTAAAATTAAAAGGAGTCCAGTTTGATCCTGGAGGCTCAGGTAGACTGTAGGAGATTCCAGTCCTGAGCTATCGAACAACTGAAGTCACAGGTCCCCAGAGCATCAATCGATGATAGGACAGTCTTAATGGAAACCATCCCCAGCCACCATACAAATCCAGGCAGACCCCACGGGGCATCCATGCGACGAGATCTCCAACCAGAAGCAGGACTCCAGGACCAGTTAGACGGGTCCAGAGGGAAGAGGGGTCTGGATCACTGGTAACTCAGGAGCGAACATGTATAGCTCGACAGAGAAACAGAGAGAGGGAGAGAGAGAGAGAGAGAGGAGAGAGCAGAAAAGGAGAGAACAGAAAATAAGGAGAGATGGCAGTTAGGTATGGTCACAGTCAACATGTATAAGATGAATGTATATTAGTGCAAAGTGCAAGCAGGGACTCCGGCAGGACTAACTATAACAGCATAACTAAAAGGGAGATCCAGAAGGAAACACAAACATGAGGGGGAACTGAGATGTAAAGCAACCAATCACCTCACCGTCAACAAACCTGAGTGAACAATGAGAGTGGGGAGGACAGCATCTAAACATACCAGTTCACCAGAATACTCTATGTCCATGAGTCCCCCAGATCTGC
>JAAGKR010012668.1:3279-15887 GCA_011419295.1 Clarias macrocephalus
TTAGGAATAAGGACAGGGTTAATGTGGAATATGTTCCTTCCTTAGGGCTTATAGGAACACTCATGTATCCGCACATTCATCTGATTATTCAATTAGCCAATCCTGAAACGGCAGCACAATACATTAAATCATAGAGATACTGTACAGGTATGAAAACTGCTGGAGAATAAAGTGATCTCAGAGACTCAAACTGACTGTGGCCTGGATGCTGGTGCCTGGGCTGGTTGGAACGATTGCTAGTTAACTTCTGATATCCTGGGATTCACAAACACTACAGGCTCTTTCAGTAGAATGGAGTGAAAAACTAAAAACATCCAGCAAGGAGAAGTTCTGCAGGTTGTGATGTAAGAGGTTGCAGAAGGTTTTGAGTTATTAGGAAGGTCATAATAAACATAGTAATCACCCTTTACAACCATGCTGAGCAAAAAAACATCTTAGAATGTGCAAAAAAAAAAAAAAAACCACAATTTATCTATCTATGATGGGTGTTCAAGTCAAACTGGGACTTTTGATTGTGCAGAATAACAGAATGCAGTTATGAGAGTAAAAAATAAATAAATAAATTTAAAAAAAGTTTTATTGCATAAGAGTTTCATCACCATACTGTGCTTAAAGTCTTCTGCAAACATCAATTAGTTTTATGTTGTTCATGAGAAATTTGATTATAAGTCCTGGTTTGACTTTATATCCATCATGATATGGAATCATACTGTTAAATATATATATATATATATATATATATATATATATATATATATATATATATATATATATATATAAAACAAAACTCAGAAATTATTTTGACGTCATTATAAAAAAAAACAATGCAATAAAAATATTCTCTATACAACAGTTTGTAATACTTTTTGCTTTTTTCCTCAAAACTGTCAAAATGGATTTCTCATTTTGCATCTTGTGTTAGAGAATAGTGTGAAATTAAAGCCTACATCATTCCAAACACACCCTTCGTTAATTAACAGCTGAGTTGACAAAATGCTAAACGTACATATTACTATTATTAATACTCATTCATGCATGACTTATAAAACTACCATTCATACTGTATATGCCACTTCGAAATTACGCTTCATTATTTCCTCTCTAATGATTGGTGCGTGCATTATGCATGTATTCATCATTATCAAAGTGTTACTACTTATATTTATGCATGATTTTTATTTGTCTTTTTTAGTTACACACTCAAAACAATCTATAATCTTGACTTGTATATGGAGATTTTATTTAGAATGTTAGATATTTTAGATATTAGATATAATTAGATAAAAAATTGTTTTTTTTTTTTTTTTTTTTAGACATTATTTATTTTTGTTCAACTTCAATATTTTACTTAAGTGGAAATTATGCCCTTAATTTAATACGCTACATAAATCTTTTTTTTTTTTTTTTTTTGGGAAGGAAAGTGTTGGGTAAGAAATTGGGGGACTGAAATTAAACATTCAATAAATGTGTATGTATATGCCCAGTATATTTTTCATTACTAGATGATTTATTGATTGTTTAATTGATTCAACATTCCAGTGCTTAATTTTTCTATACTAATGTGGACATCAGTAAACATTTCGCTCTCGTCCCTTAGAGACGTGAAAGACTTTTGGACTTTCTAAGACCTTATCTAACTATTTCTGCCTGAACTCTCAGCCAATGAGAAAACCGAGGATGTGAAATGTCAGAGAGGGCAAGATGGAAAACCTTAATGCTGCAGGACTGATGCAACCTCCTTCACTCTCACTCGCAATTTAATGGAGCTTGTAACAGGCCTAAATATATACACTTCAGTAGCACACTTACTCACACTTTCCCCAGCCAGACGTTGTCTCCAGGGAATCTGTGTATGTGTGTGTGTGTGTGTGTGTGTGTGTGTGTGTGTGTGTGTGTAGTGGCACCTCTCAAGATGAAAACATTGTTCACTTTAATCATAGAACGTTTGAGCTAAATTGTCAGTTGAAGTTGAGACAGGGGAGGGGGGGGGGTGTAATGGTGGGGGGGAGGCGGAGGGAGGGGGGTGTAAACTAAGGACAAAGAAGTAGTGGAGTAATGAAGAGAACTGAAGTTTCAGCCTGAGCGAAAACCTCTAGCGGCAACCCAAACACTTACCTTTGGCATGGAGAAGAATTCATCCAGCTTAAAAAATGATTCCCTGCCCACATGAGGCATTACACCGCTGTCAGAGTCAGTCAGCGAGAGAGGAGAGAGGGATTACAGTGCAGAGGAGTGCTGAGGGGAGAGGAAGCACAGCGAGTTGTTGCTTAGACAAGAGTTGGAACGAGGCACGATAAAGCGATCTGGAAATGGCCGCGTCTGGTGCCAGTGCATTAAGGAACTGTCAGAGTGCTTTAGAGGTTCGAGACGTGCGGCTACTGTGGATAATATATATATACACGGGAACGTTATACACCCGCAAATGCATGCACATATGTCTCTCTCGCACGGTAAAGCACACACACTCACTCTCCTTTGCCTCATGTGTCACATGTGCCACACCCATGTTTGTGCAAACTCAATCAAATGATTTTTGAGAAGCAATAAATCAGCCGGTATTTTGCTTGGCTGGGAATCTCTCTCTTTACACAACTACACACACACACACACACACACACACACACACACACACACACACACACACACACACACACACACACACAGCTTTTGCATCTGCTTTCTCTCACTGCAGCTGTATTATTAGTATTATTAAAGTTTATTTATCAACTATCATTCAATTATTACTGACCCATAAATAAATAAATAAATAAATAAATAAATAAATAAATAAAAAAGCACACACCGGAAAACAACAAGTTAACAACTGATCTGGAAACAGCAGGACTCTAGTTTTGGCTAACAGCAGCATTGTTACACCCTCGCCCTGAGCATGAGGTAAACTGATCTGGAATCAGCAGGGATCTGGCTTTGACCAGCACCGGTTGAGAGGTGAAAACGCTGGTCATGAGAAGAAAACAAAATGAAAAAGCAACTAAGCCCAAGGATACAATGTTCGGAAAGATTAAGCGTGGAAAGAACAAGCTGTTTTGTGCATCATTCTCTGGTTACAACTCAAGCGAGAAAGAAATCCCGGTGAAACAGATCCTGTGCGTCTAAGCGAAAGGAATTCAGAACCAGGCTTTACCTTTTATTTCATGCGTACAATGGATTTTATTTAACTTATACAGACTTCCTGGTAGTGTATAACAACTTGTGGTAGTTACAATTTATTCGATTTATTACACCGCAATAATACTTTATTATTCATTTACGGCGCTCACGCTCACAGTCATGCTTCATTCTCAAGTTGCAACCAGCATGACCTGTACCATGCTAAAAAAAAAAAAAAAAAAAAAAGTGGTAAAACTAAACTAAGCACTAAGCACCCCATGGTCTTTTCTGAATAGTCTAGAGCAACGCACTAAGCACAAAAAACAACACGCAGTCCACTCTTAGAGAGAAGTATTGCTTACAGAGGGAGCCCTGTTAGTGCAGCTACAACAACATGACGGCTTGAGGCTTTTACTGGCCCTCGACGGCCTATGAAACATATATTCCAGTGACAGCTCGACTGAGGAGGAGTGAGGGGCCGTCGAAAGGAGGAGACAAGGGGGTGCGGCTGTTGTGTGGCACCCTGACTGCGTCACCTGACTTAACACCAGGACCAGTGTATTAATTAGAAACATATATGTGTGTGTATTAGAGATGGCTGAAAAATCAGTTCAGTTATGTATCATCGTTTTTGTGTCATCAAGCTGGCTCCAAAATCTTAGATTATTATTATTATTATTATTATTATTATTATTATTATTATTATTCAACATACAAATTTTATCTGTTCCGGAGGCGAGCTCTTAAAGCAATATTTCATATTGCAAAGCATATTTTCCCCTAGGAAATAATGTAACTGCAGATGATCCGTTCCAGCCACCCAAAAATATTACAATATTACCAATTTCCAACACTATAGTTATATTTTTGCATTTATATTTATCAAAACATTTATAAAATATTAAATAAATGTACATTAAACCTCACTTAACATTAATTTATGATTCCTCTTGGCACTGACTGCTTTAAAAACAAACCTAATAGTAGTTTATAAAGCTGCTGATCATTTCTTATATGCCGTTGTATACTTTATAATCTGCTCCCATATTATGTCAGCTGACTATGATTAAGGGGACGGCGCAAGGCCAATGTTTCACTGTTGTTTATATGCATACGACCGGTTGCCATTCATAATAATAATAATAATAATAATAATAATAATAATAACAATTATTATTATTATTCTTGTTGTTGTTGTTGTAATAACATTGTTTTAGGTGGTTTCTGGAGATTCCCATTGCTAGAGTTTTGGTGTTTTACTGAAAATAAATAGCCTACTCAAATTGCGCAGTTGTTTACAGGTCATTCCTGTAACATTAACAAACAAACAAACAAACTACTCTGATGCTATATTGGGAACACAAACCTAAATTATGCTGCTGTCCCGTTTCGGTAAACTTCTGCCCACATTGCTTAGATTCCCTGTTCTTGGCTGACAGAACTGGGACCAGATGTGATCTTCAGCTGTTATGGAACATCCACATCAAATTGCATGATGCGTTCCACCTTCTAAGATGCTTTTCTGCTTACCACTCGTGTAAAGAACGGTTACTAGAGTTACCGTAGCCATCCTGAGAGTTCCACCCAGTCTGGGTATTCTGCTCCGACTTCTACCATCAAGGTGTTTCCCCTTGCAGAACCATTGCTCCCTGGATGTTTTTCGTTTGTTTTATTTGAAACCATTCTGTAAGTTTAATATCTATAGACTGGGGAATTTCCGGACGGTTTCCGAAATACTCAAACCAGACTGTCTGACACCAACAAACTAAGGTCGGTCAAAGTTTAATGTCAGGGGAAGAAAAATGTTGACTGAGATATGTTCATTAAGTTTTAATAATTCACTGTAAAGCTTGCTTTTCTTTGATTCAATATCAAAAAGTGCATACATGTAAAGTCATATACCTACACACACACACACACACACACACACACACTAAACAGCAATGAATGAGTGGTGTTCCACAAAGCCCACTTTAAACGCTCACAGTGGCTCATAACTGTTCCCGAGGAAAGAAAAACACCACGTCCCGTCCAGCCGCTGCTCCCCCTAGAGGGCAAGCAATGAGTAAGCGAAACGAAGCGTGTCCTTTATTAACGAGAAGCTCACATTTTACCGGCAGAGGGATACTTTTAAAAGTGTAGCGAGGAGGAAAGGCGGGGGGGGGTGTCTATGTGAAACCCCATGCAGAATGCCTCTCTGTTTGGCTTCCAGAGTCATTAGCCAGGCTATCACCTGACACACACACACACACACACATGCAGGTAAAACAGCTCTAGACGTCGATTTCATCACGGCCGCTGGAAAAACACACCGCAGAAACTGGAAACCGCATTTCCAAAACGTACCGCTTTTGCCGCCTGTTGTTTTTGGACAAGGACTTAATGTGGAGTTCCTACGCTGGAGTTAGCGCCCCGTGCCAGAGCTTTTAAGGAGCAGTAACTGATACGTGGCCTGGCCAGCCGTGCCTCGAAAAAGCAGAGTTATTAAAATTTCAGCGGATCCCGCAGGAATGTTTTACATGTTTACTAGGTGTACGTCAAAGTGAGAGACAACACTGTTGAATTATGGGCTGTATTGGATGCGAGGGAATTCGGCGCAAGCGGTGCGGGAGAGGGTGGTTCTGAATGAATAAGCAAAATCATGGATGGCTGAAGACTCGACTCGAGCCTGCGAATATATCGAACCCCCTCTCGATTCTGTCCAGACGCACAGAAACAGCATTAAAAATAACGGCGCACCCCGGAGCAGTACAGTATTACACACAGGCGCTAGTTTTTCCAAAGCTGTTAAGCAGCATTATAAATATAGGAATTCTTGATGGGATTGCAGGCAGTAGGCAGACATAAATAATCCAAGCGCAGAGTCCGAGGTCTGGATGAGTTCAATAAAGACTCAGCATCTTTGTCGTGTGTGGCTTCCTGTCTTTAACGAGTCTATCATGAGGTTCATGCGAGATCGGCAGATAAACAAGCATCGCTAATCTCCCCGGTCGGGACGCTTGGATAGCAGGCGACAGGATATAGTTGGCGGCAGCTGTTCGTTAAAAGGAAAGCGCAAATCGGATCTAAGTATGGCAACGGCAACAACTGCTAGCTGTTGACAAGCGCTTTGTAACGAGCGTTTGCGGTCCTTGGGAGGAATCGCAAGTCTGGATGCATTAATGGGAGAAAAAGCGCTCCAATTAGGGATGCCGACCACATTGGCCTCAGCCATTTCAAAAGCGCTTAAAATGTGTAATAAATGATCAAATGAGACAACTCCTTTTAAGCTCACAGTAGGGTTTTCATTCCTCAGTGGCAGATTGGTTCTAATAACAGAGCAGAGCTTTGATTCGACGCTCTGTTGCCCCATACACCCCTCACACACAAAACATTTCGCTGCTCTCCATGGATAATCAGCGGTGACTGGCATACCGCAGGCATCCGTATCCCTTTTTCTGTCTCTCTCTCTCTCTCTCTCTCTCGCTCTCTTTTTTTTCCTCTCCGTTTGGGTCACAGAATGTAGAAAGCTACTGAAAGAGACTGCAAGAGGACACTTCCAGCATCTAGAGGGCCAATCAGGTCCATATCAAGTACAGATGTCCATCGAATATCGCTTGGAGTTTTAAAACTTCAAAGGATTTTTTTTTTTTTTTTACATTTTATTCAGTTCCTCCCAGAAGCCACTTCCTTTGAAGCATTCTCGGTTCTGTCATGATCCTTTTTCACATTTGATTTTTAAAGTTTAAGTTTAAAAGATCATAAATAATCATAAAGGGAATTAACCAAAGATGGCGGATCAGGTCCAGACATAAGGCTACGTACCCGAGTTCAGGCCAACGATGGCAGTCACACTGGGGACAACATGTGTTTCTGCTTTCGGAGCTCTGGCCCGAGAAACGGGGGCCCGTCCCAGACGACTGCTGCGTATCGCTTTACACAGATCGCCAGAGACATCTGTTTGTAAAATGAAATAAATCCACAGCAGTTTCACGTGTTTGTTGGGATCAAATCAGATCGTGATTAATAGGAGCATTAGGACCACGCCCAGGGGTTTACGGCCTGGTCAATTCGCCCAGGAGAAGGAGGTCCTGAGCTCAGGAGTACAGTTTTGTTAAAAATATGGTCATGTAATTGCAAATTTATAACACGCAAACGGACAGTGAACTCATGCAAAATTCATTAGGTGTCAAAAAAAAAAGGAAAAAAAAGCAAGATTTTGTTCACTGTCCTGCTTACAAATGTGCATGGAAATTTACAAGCTCTAATCCCACCCCTTACCTTAACATTCATAACTTTCAGTGAATGTGCACGGGATCATGTTCGCGAGATGTCCCTTTGAATTCTCCTTAACAGTCATCAACGGAGACAATTCGAAGAACAGAAATATGCTTATGATATTTTATTACGCAGGAATTCTTTGGTTACTGAAAATCCCATCCCACCCACACAATAACACACTGCAGGGGCAGAAGAGTGCACCTAGTGTCAGATTGCTCCGGCCCGGCTGCTTTTGGAGGAATGATTTTGCATGGTTTTTACTTCAACCATTCATGAGACTGTACAGATCTGCACTTTAGTCCATTGTTTTATCCTTGAACTTAGTGTGCAGTTATGCATTATCTGCATTGGGCACATTACAGCAACTGTCTAATCTGTGGATAATATACTGTAAAAATAAATATTAAACTGTAAAGAACTGCAATGCCATTGCAACTAAGCACAGCTATAGATGTACACAATGCATGCTGAATATGTTTATTACATTATATACATTAAATATAGTTAAATATATTATTATATCTATGCTATACTTTAAAAACTCTTTTTAGAATTGTAACATTTAAATTCTTTAGTTTATTTCTCATGTCTATTAATATCAATGGAAACGTGGGGGGGGGGGGGGGTTGGGAGACATGGGACGCTAACTGAAAAAATTTAATCTGGCCTTTAGGAGATTGAAACCTACCTTGTAAAACAAAACAACCACATTTTCCACGTTTTGTACATGAAGAAGATGACCCTGGATTAAAAAAGACGCAACGAATTCAAGACAACTTTGTATGTAAAATAAATAGATTTTATATCCAAACTTCTAACAGCAGGCTGGTGAGAGTAGAAAACAGAAAGGAAGAAAGTAAACACATAGTTATGCAGCCCCCCTACATTCCTGCTCTGCTATTCTGTTTTCCCCATCACAAACACTAATGCACTCAGTCCAACACCGAGTCCAACAGGCCAGCATGCGAAGCACAAGTCCAAACTCCTCCAGCTGTCTCCGCGGTCTCCTGTTTACCAGCGATCTCTCGTGTCATGCCACGACAGCCTGTGTTTGTCGTCGGAAAGCTACACCTCTCATCTGAGACCTCTGCAGACCCGAAGCCGGGGCCAAACAGCTTTACCCCGACAGCGAGAGGGCTGGTTGGGATCATGGAGCTGGCTGTTGTCTGATGCCAGTGGATGACATTTATCATTCCCCAGCACTGGGCATGTTTCAGGTTTCAGGCCATGGCTGAAGAATAAGATGTAGCATTGTGGAGAAATTAAGAGCACATTGACTTGTACATGTGAAACAAGATCATTCTGGTACCATTATTATAGAGCAAGGATCTGATAATTTGAATGATTATGTGGCCTGGTGTGATTCATGAAGAAGAAATTCATCATGAGTTATCACTAAGGAGACATGGAAGCTTGGCAAAATACAGGCTTAACCTCGGCCATGTTGAGAGTTATATTCGAACAAAACTGCTCATCCTTCCTGTCAGGAACGGGTTGGAAATTTATGTAAAGATATGCAGAAATGGCAAGGTCTTTTTATTCGCTTTGACATTTCACTCTTGGTGCACTTCCAAGGAGAGGCTGCCAAGAAGTCCATGCTAAGAATTTGTCATAAGACACACTTCATAAATGTATTATTTTCAACATGGTCTGCACATGGGAAATTAAAAAGGTGAGAAAATTGTTTAATTTCACACAAATGATATTTGGAGAAAATCTACAATCCCAAATTTAATATTCAGATATTGATTGAGCTCCCATGGAATGCGCCGGACAAACAAGTCTGATCCATGGAGGCCCCATCCTGCAACCCACAGCACCCAAAATATCTGCCGGATCACACTGAGAGGTCCTGTGAAGTCATGCCAAGGGGCCAGAGCTGACATAGTGGCACAAGGGGCACCTATATTGGGCAGAATGGTTTTTATTTGAATGTTATGGCTGATCTGTGCGTATATACGCCATATGGACAAAAGTATTTGGCCAAACGTGTTAATTATTGTTAATTCAGGTTGAAGGGCAGTCTTAATGCTTCAACAAACCAAGACATCTTGGACAATGGTATGCCATCAAACAGTTTGGGGAAGGCCCTTTTCTATTCCAACATGATTGTGCCCTCGGGCACAAAGCAAGCACTATTAAGACATGGTTTGATGAAGAACTTGACTGGCCCAAACACAGAGCCCTGACCTCAACCCCATCGAGTACCATTGGGATGAACTGGAACGGAGATTCTGAGCCAGGTCTTCTCGTCCAACATCAGTGTCTGACCTCACAAATGCTCTACACAATCAATGGGCACGAATTCTCACAGAAACATTATGAAATCTTGTGGACAGCCTTCCAAGAAAAGTGGAAGCTGTTGTAGCTGTAAAAGGGGGACCGACTCCACATTGAAGTATATGAATTAGGATACAATGTTATTGCATTGTATCCTAAATGCTTTTGTCCATATAGTGTATGTGATGTGGAAGTTATCGTAGCAATGCGAATTCATTAGATAAGGGATGTTTTGATTGAATTTTGATCAATAATTTCTAATGAAAATATGTGAATGCTAGAATTAGCCTTTGAATCTGTATTAGATCATATTTATGATTATTTTCTCAATATTCTTGACTCGACTTAATTTTGAAGCTTGAAACTTTTGCAAATCAATAAGGTAAAGTAAACTTTGTGTTTTTCTTTTGAGGATATTTATTTAAAAAAAAAAAAGAAAGAAAAACTGATATTTTTGGATTTATACCTTAATGAGAAAGAATTGAAGAGAGGCTACCCCTTGATAAGTGCTTTCATGTAAGCAATAATGAGGAACTGCAGATATTTCACAACGAATTGCTCTGGTATAAGAGTAATAAATCATTTCAGAATGAAGTGATGATATTGGAAAATAATCAAATTTGGGCTGGGAATAGGAACTTCTCTTTGAAATGGGCTTCATCACATCATATTGTGACTGGTTATTTTATTGTAACAGTACACATCAATGCTTTATTTACTCCCTGAGCATGAAAGAAAGGTCAAAAGTCTATTTTTTCATTCTGAGGCAGGAATCAAACCCAGAACCTGTAGGTGCAAAGTGACACTAAGCCACCTTGCCGCCTCTTGCCTCATAATAAAGTGAGAAAATGTATATGAACGCACATTCTTTTAAAATCTACTAAAATAAATGCAAAAAACAAGATACACATATTTCATGCACTAAAATATATTGAACACCACGAAATTATCATTAAAAAAAAAAAAAAAAAAAAAAGCCTTAAAACTAGCCAGTCAATTATTCGCTGGCTGACAGAATGCAGGATTAATATAAGGAGTCGGAGTCCTGGCCCGATAAGCCCATTCAGGATCCTCTCTCATCTGATAACACGATTATCCTCAATTAGATTTGATTTACCCGTTCACAAACAGCTTGCACAGATTATATTTGCCTTTTAAAGTCGAAATGCCAAAAACGCTTCGATTGCCTCATTAAATACAGGCCCGTGTTTCTCATGCTAAGTCAAAACATGCTCACCTGCGCACGCGGTGTTTAGACGCCTGATGAGATGAGATAGCACGATAAGATCATGACTTTTCAAGCAAATAGATGAAGAGTGTTAGATTATCTACGCCAAATATGATCTCCGCGATATCTAAAGCCTTAATAATAGTGAAGCAAGTTGAACAAATAAACTGCCGAGCAGGGAAGAGAAACGTCGCGCACACACTGCTACACAAAACGATCCACTTACGGTAAGATTTCAGTGTGTTAATTATGCTTAATCGTCTGTGAAGTGCATTATTCATTATTTGGCTGCTGATGTAGCGACGCACAGCACGGAAGAGCTCGTGCTGGATTAAAAGCAGCTGCCTTTGAGAAATACACAACACTGTTAAAAGGTTGTAGAACAGCATTACAAAATGCTAACTTATTTGCATTACACATTTAAAGAAAGTTAGCTTTTAATTTGAGTTCCTTTGAGGTTTTTTTTTTTTTTTTTTTTTGGTTGTTGTTTTTAAAGACCGTTCAAGTCTCCTAACACATTTCAGCACGATGCCTGACGACCCTAATCATTTCAAAGTTCCTACAGTACAAATGACCCTGAGGCCATCTAAAGATAATCTGACCAATCCTGCCTGCTCCTGAAGGAATTCTGACCAATCCTGCCTGCTCCTGAAGGAATTCCGACCAATCCTGTCTGCTCCCTGAGGAAATCTAAACAATTCGCTCTCCTCCTAAAACAATTAAACCAATCCCACCTGCATGATAAGGAATTCTGAGAAATACTGCTTGCTCCTGAAGGATACTCTGATCAATTCCTGCCTGACCCCTAAGGAAGTCTAACCACTCCTGACTGACCCTAAAGGAATCCTGACCAATCCTGACTGCTTTTTAAGGAATTCTGACGACTCTTTGGGGCAGTGGTGACTCAATCGATTAAGGCTGCGGGTTATTGGGCTACTGATTGGATGGTCAGGAGTTCAAGGTCAGAGCCCTTAACCCTTGTTCACTTCTTGGGTGCTTTATTCTGGCTGACCCTGCACTCTGACCAAGGGGTTCTAACTGGGATATGAGGGGGGGGGGGGATCCTTTTTGGATGGTGGTGGATCAGTGTGTTAGAGCTCTGAGCTACTGATCGGAAGGCCGCGGTTCAAGCCCCTGCTCCGTCAGGTTGCGGGTTTCGCCTCTTGAGCTTTCGCCCCTTAACTCTGTCTGCTCCAAGCTGGGATATGCGAAGAATAAAGAATTTCACTGTGCAGTAATGGATAAGACTGCCATAAAGAATTCTGACAAATGATATTTGCTGCTGAAGGAATTTTGTTCAATCCCACCTGCTCCTAAAGGAATTCTGACTAGTCTTATCTTCTGGCTAAGGAGTTCCCACAATCCTGCCTGATCCTCAAGAACTTCAATCCAATGATATCTGATTTATAAGTAATTCTGACCAATTCCATCGTCATCTTAAGGAATTCTGACCAATCATGTCTGCTGTTTAAGGAATTCCGATCAACCCTGCGTGCTCATGATGGAATTCTGACCAACCTGTCAGGTTGTCCAACCTGTGCCATCTTCCCACAGTTTTAACTAAATGACAAAATACTATATTACAAACGTATTAAATGCTCAGTATAAATGACTAATTTAGCCTTGCGTATGTAACATCAACACTGTTTAGGGAACAGGCAAACATTTATAAGGAATGGCTAACACAAGCCGAACCATTATCTTTAATGCACGGCATAAAAAAAAAAAA
>JAAGKR010012669.1:0-15887 GCA_011419295.1 Clarias macrocephalus
GTTTGGGATCACTTGCTAATTTCATTGTTTTTGTTTAGTGATTTATTTTCTACATTCTACGCAATACTGTAGATTTCAAAACTATGAAATAACATGGAATTAGGTAAATTATGTAACAACAACAGTTAGTTGTTATTTTAAGACACAGAGGTCAGCCTTTCTGGAATAGTTCTTGCAAGAACAGTATTGTGTCGAGTGCATTTGCAAAACCCATCAAGCTCCATGATGAAACTGACTGTCATGAAGACCTTCCCAGGAAAGCAAGACCAAAACTTAACTCTGCTGCAGAGGAGATGTTCATGTAGAGTAACCAGCCCTTAGAAATCACCAATTAACAACCAGCACTTCAGATTAGATCCATTATGAAGCATTTACAGAGCAGAAGTAGCAGATACATCTCAATATCAACTGTTCAAAAAATATTATTATATATTTTGGACGCCTTCAGCATTGTTTTACAGTGTAGAGAGAAATAAAAATCAGGAACGACCATGGAGTTAGAAAGTGATTGCAAACCTTTGAGCGGTAGTGTACGCAGTCTTCAACCTGAAATAATATCACTGATTACATTAAAGCTGATCAGATTATTTTTAGCTTTAAATTTTTAACTCTTCCTAGAAATTCTTTACCCCTCAATGACAGTTACTAACGCTAGTACTTCATGAATAAAGAGAAGAAAAAAATATCTTCCTTATGCATCATGGAATGTGAACACACACACACATACACACTATCTCTCTACAGTATATAACTCCTCACACACATCCTCTCTAATCTCTCTCATTCTCTCAGACTCTACAGTCTCTTACACTCAGTGTTTCAGTATAAAATCTCGACCCTCGTCCTCTTCACTCATTCACACTCAGACTCTCCACTCGAGCATGGTGATGTTCCTGAATCAGGAACTTTATGAAGATCATTAAACAGCCTCTCAGCAGCTCATTAAAAGCTCACACCGGCCCTGCTCAGCCGTGCTCACACTGTCTCTCTTTAACTTTAATACAATCATCTACAGGAAACACTTTTCTGTGTGTATCTGTGTAAATGCTGCTATATTGTGATGCTGTACAACACTGAACATATAAACAACATGTGAGCAGCACAACTTGAGAGAAAGTCTCTTACTCACCAGTAACTTTTAACTGGAGTTCATTACTGTAGTGTGTGAAGTAGACTGGGTTTTTTCCTCTTTTAGCATAGCACCTGTACTGACCTCTATGGGATTCACTAACTGATGTGATGTTGTGGGAGTGTGTATCAGTCTCAGTCTTATATTGTCTGTCTTTCTCCCAGTAAAACTTCCATCCAGTAGACTGTGGTGTCAGTGTACAGGTCAGAGTCACTGAGTTTCCTGTCAGTACGTCTCCTGTAAGACTTGGTGTGAGTTCAGGTTGAGGTTTTGCTGTTAGAAATGAAATAAAATTATAAAATGTGACGTAGTCTTTAGTGCACTAATAACTTCTACAGTAAGACAATAATATTCTCTTTGTGATGATGCAAAATAACTCATGACTGACTTTAAATTGTTGTAGAATTTACATTTAGATGTGATGAAAATAATAAAAGAATATTAAATATAAAACTTCACTGTGATTAAGGTGAGGGTCAGAAAATAACTGCTGTGTGATAAAGCAGGTCTTTAATCTCTCTCTCTAGATCACTTTATTTTCATGAGAGTTTAGTCTAAAGATTACTTTGGGAAATGAACAACTACACATCTGATTCCAGAAATGGTATTTTTTTTTTCTTCACATTTAGTTTTATCTTAATACGTCTTCATTTAATGTTAAGATGTTATCACCTCACAGCAAACAAACAAGCAAATGAATGTACAACATTAACATGATATGAACACAGTGCATTAAATAGAAATCTGCACTCAGTAGGAGGTCTAATTAACATTCTGTATTTAATATCCATAACCATTTAATAACCATAATTTAATGTACATATAATACAGCAATGCCTCATTTAACTATAATTCTTGGATGTTGTGATGACTGTAAGGATTGTGATTATTTCTATATTAACCAGTTATTAACATTATTAATGCAATTAGATGATTTAAGATATAAAAGTGAAAATAAAAAATAAACAGAAGGAAACTGTAAAGTCATTATAAAGAAAGTCAGTTACAGTGGAGCGCAATGACAAAGCTGCAACAAACATTAAAAGCTGAAAATATATATGTGTTTTATATATGAAAACTGATAATAAAAACTAGCAACATCTATAATAACAAAAAGTTATAACACACTCACACACTCACCTGATACAGAGAGTGTAACAGGATCACTGATCTGTGAGAGCTGAGAGTCTCTTCTCCTCCCTCTGCAGGTGTATTTACCCACATCAGTGAGTTTAACTGAGCTGATGTCTGGGTTGACTGGGCTATTGCCTCTATACCAGCTGTATGTCCACTCAGTGTCTCCTTCTGTCTGTATGTCACACCTGAAAGTGACTCTCTCTCCTCCGAACACCTGTGTGTCAGGCTTTATAATCACCACAGGTTTAGGACTCTCTGTGAGAAGGACAAATACCCTTTTTAATAAATGTATTAATTCCCAACAGAATCATTTAGTAACACATTAAAATAAAAGACAGTATATATAAAATAAAATACAGTATATATATATAACATAAAATACAGTTTAAAATACAGTTATATATACTGTATTTTATATAAATATCTACACTTTGACGGTATAATCTCTCTCATTCTTTCAGACTTTACAGCATCTTACACTCTGTGATTTGAGTATAAATATTACATCTTACTCATTAACACACATGCCACTATACAACACACACCGTCATATGGTCTTCAGGTCAGTTTGACCCGCACACACACACACACACACACACACACACACACACACACACACACACACACACACAGAAGTATTCTCACCCACACATACATTGTTTTATGTGTAGTACATCAGCCAAATACACTCCCTGTTTAAGTAGATTATTACATCTGGTACACGACTGTTCATATCACTTTTACTCCACATTTTACCGCACAACACTGGACTCTCAGTTTGGGTATATTACACACCCTCACCTCAGACTGCTGTGGATATGTTTTCTCTAACAACTTGTTTTATCTCATAGTGGGAAAAAGCGCTGCATTCATACAAAAAAGTTCTGGCTGCTGTAACAAAATCTGACACCTAACTCATAAAGTCCCTTCTATTCAGCATTTTGATTGATGGTTCAGCTTAACGTGACGGTGTGACAAAATTGTCTGGACAGACGTACAGAGAGATGAAGTTTCTGAGACTGGTTTCTGATCTCCCGAAGTATGAAACATCATGATATCATCGAAAGACTGAATTTTGACCCGTGTACAGACAGAACCTTTTCTTTTATGTAGCTAGATGTCTCCAGTAATTCATGCTTTGTCTACAGGAACGACCAGGTTTGAGAGGAAATCCACAAAGTTCAGAAATAAATTCAGAGTGCAGCCCTGAGGGTCTGTAAATAATAATTAGTGGAATCGACTGAGCAGATTTATTACATGTGATTACGTGTGTTATGTTAGTGTAGAGAACTTCAACTGCATTAAATTTGTGTCTGTTTTTTTTTACGAATGTGAGGGATTTATTTCTAATTTTCCTTAATATTTGACATGAATATGGCACAATCATTAAGAATGGATTTATGTCAGCATGATCTTGTTTACTTCATAAATGCTTTTGTTTACTTAGTTCTCACATGATGTTTTAACCTTGATTGTATTTTTCTCTTATTGCTTGTCTTTCTTGGCCTTGGGTTAATGTTTACATCTTAGTATCAAATGTTTGTTTTGCTGTCCATGCTTGGATTCCATTGCCCGGGACTCCATTCGTATACGTCAGGTAGAACCAAAGTTAGCATTACTTTTAACATGTAAATTTGACCACTATTGTCACGAACTGATATGACAGGCGGTTCGGGCGGATGTTATCGGCGTGGGCATAAAGGGCAGGCATAGGCGCAGAGGGGTTGTATCAACATAACGTCTTTAATTGTGCTCAAAACAAACAAACAAAACATAGAGCTCTACATACACACACCTATCTAGTCTATTTAAGCATATACTGTCTCTTTAGAAATATACAGAGAAATAACATCTTTAGCATAGAAAGACCCTTTAAGCATTTCAGACCCTTTTAAGCATTTCAGACCCTTTAGGACTGACACGAAGGCTTAGGACTGAAGGGACATCTGTGACAGGGATGGTGCTTGAGACAGGGCAACCTAAAAAGACCAGAGGCGAGAGGGGGACACACTTGAGGCTAACGGGAGGACACACTGGGGGCTAACGGGAGGATACACTGGGGGCTAATGGGAGGACACACTGGGGGCTAACGGGAGGACACACTGGGGGCTAAGTGAGCACACTGGCAATAACAGATATGATGCCCATCAGTTCTGTGAGCAAGCCTGGGTTTATGCCTTTGATAAACACACTTTGTATTCGCTGTACAGCATGCCCTCCCACAAGTATTTTAGATACTTACTGAAGCTACACAAGAAATGCAGACAGAGATTCACAGTTTATGTTTTGCTGGGAGAATATTGGGCAGAGATTTACCAGTGAAACCAGTTTGTTAAACTAGTCATTCTAATGTCACGAATAAAAAATATTTAATATTTTCCCATGAATATTCTTATATGCATACAAGAATCTTTCCCCGAGAAAATGACTTGCCGCATGAATCCACATGAAGCGCTTCAGGTTTTTTAATAATAGTAATCGTCATGCTTTTTGCTGTTAGTGTCCAGCGTTTTGATCAAAATTCTGATAACTGCATGTGCAGATTTACTGATAAAAATGCAGACATACTTCAACAAACCCAAATATATAACTTATTCGCTAAATGTAGCCTCTAATTCCTGATACTGGATATTTATTATTCTTTTATTTCTCTGTACTGTGAGTTAGTGAGCTGTACTAAAAGGAAACAAATGGAGTTGTGTATTTTAAAACCAGCGAAAATTGAAGCACTTCTGTAAAAGACAGTGTTTTTTTTTTTTTTTTTTAGCAAGTATATATATTTGCTATTTCATTTTAGTGATTTTACATTTTGTCTATACTGCAAAAGTTGGCCAGAAATGCAACGAAATAAACGCTGCCTTTTGTAAAGTGAAAGAGCACACCGTGGGTTCACGTGAACATTTTACATTCACTAAAAGGCTCTTATTCACACCCACATTTCACCCAGTCACAGACAATGTGCATTGTGCTATGGTGTTGTTTGTGAAATATTTCCCAGTGAAGTATTTTATGAGTGAAATAAAGCTGCTCACTTTGGCAGACATTTTCACTTTGCACATTTCAGGTCCTTTTTGATCAAAACGCTGTCGATACAAGCGGCTTTGTTTCAGTCATAATAGACTCGGATCACAAAGAGGGGCAATCATAGCAAAGCAGACAAAATGTAAAATCAGTAAAACAACATGGCACAGATATCTACTCACTGAATCAACGCTGCCTTTTATAAAGTGAAAGCACAGGGTGATAGTGAGCAGCTTTATTTCATTTATTCATTAACTAATTGTCATAAATTCACAACCACATTCCAGCCATTCATAGTCAAATAATTATTCAACACTGGACACAAACAGCAAAAAGCATGATGATTACTATTATTTCAAAAAACATAAAGAGCTTCATGTGGATTCATGGGAGGAGTCATTTTCTCTGGAAAAGATTCTAACCTGCATATAAGAATATTTACTTGAAAATATTGAAACTTTTTTGTTTCTTCATTTAACTCCCCCACATCACTCCCCCCAAACAACACAGCAGTTAGTAGTTACTTACATCTGAAGAGTCATTTATATAAATCTTGCATGTGAATGGAGCACTTGGTGCGGGGGCGGGGCTCCAGCGCGTTTGGACACGAGAATCTGACATACGTCTGTTTTTTTTTTTTTAACTTAATAACAAACATTAATTTGGCAATAAACTTTTTGGAAAGAAAACTGTTTACCATTTGTGTAGATCTTTTTTTCTGGGTTGCTACAATATAATTTCATTTACAAAAACACTCGCAAAGTGGAAAAAAGTGATGATGCCGTCGACCCCTAAGGGTTTTAACACAGACAAAGGTTAATTGTATTATTTACAAAACTTTACAACTAATCTGATCCAAAAATAGAGAACTAATGAACAGATAATCCTTCAACTAAAAAAAGCACAAACACAATCTCTCCTCACTGTGTGTGTAAATACACTCAAACTTAAACGTCTGCAAATTACAAAAATATATCACTAAGATTTTGTTTTTTTTAATATTCTGTGACATGCAGTCGAAATTACTTTTTAATGTCCCAATATTTATGGACCTGACTGTAAATCTCTCCCACAGTTGTGTTTAGTTCAGTGGTTCAGTGGAATTTTTCTCAATTTGACTTTAAATGAATTACAATATTTCAATCTCATGTTTTTACAGCACATTACTGTTCATTTTACATTTTATCATCAATATGTTTATCCTTCACAGAACTCTGTATCTTCATCCACACTGAGTGTCAGCAAGGGAACAACACACTAAAGGTAAAACACACTGATCTGTGAGCAGTGACTGACCATCTGATTTCTCTTTTATAATTTCTTTATGATTAGATAAGAGTTTGTACAGTGTGTGTAAATGTTGCTGTGTTGTGATGCTGCTCACATGTTCAGTGTTGTACAGAATCACTTACACAAAGTCTCTTACTCACCAATAACACTTAATGAGAGATCATCACTGTAGTGTGTGTAGTAGACTTTGACTCCTCTTCCAGCTCTGCACCTGTACTGACCTCCATCAGAGACACTGACTGAACTGATGTGGTAGGAGGAGTAGTAGGAGGAGTAGTAGGAGGAGTAGTAGGAGGAGTAGTAGGAGGAGTAGTATTGTCCTGCAGTCTCAGTCTCAGTGCTCTGTCTGGGTGTGGTCCAGTAAAACTTCCATCCAGTAGACTGCAGCACATTCAGTGTACAGTACAGAGTCACTGAGTTTCCTGTCAGGACGTCTCCTTTAAGACTTGATGTGAGTTCAGGTTTAGGTTTTTCTGTTAGAAATTAAATACAGTATCAGAATGTGAAGTAGTCTTTACTACACAAATCACATCTACAGTAAAACACTATTACTCTCTCAGTGACGACACTAAACACCTCAGGAATAATGTCTGTTTATAGATTTTTCAATTATTTAAAAGATGAGAAAAGTGTACAGAGATATTAAATGTAAAGCGTCAATAATATTAAAGTGATGGTGAGAAAATAACTGTCATGTGATGCTGCATCTCTCTAGTCCCGCTATCAATTTTGTCTTTATGGGTGAAGCAGTGAAATGTTATTTGTTTATTTGTTTATTTATTTATTTATTCTTCTGTTTTGAAGCATGTAAAATCACAATGTTAAATGACAATACTTTGAACAACTCAAGAACACATTTATAATACCCAGCCACCAAGCTTCTGCCAAACACACTTCCAACATGCGTAACTGCCAAAACATTGACATGCCCCCTCTCACCATTAAGAGCTCTCACTTACTCCCTGTAGAATATAGCATGCATACTTTTTATATAAGCAGTTATTATGAATATATGGAACTTAACAAAACTCCACTCTTTTTTTATATTGCCTGTGGCAACTACACTATTGAACAAGAAAACATTAGCAATATATTTTCAACAATCTTTTCATATTAGATTCTTATGAATGTGCTTAAATGTCTGCATATTCTATTCAAGTGTCCATTGTCCCACACTAAGTGCTTTAAGCAACTGGAGAGTTGCAGCACCTCTTTTGTAAGGCAGTCTGCAAGTTGTTCTTTTGTATTGTACTAAAGCATCCGCTCACTCTTATGTGATTGGACAAGTTCTTTGATGCTGCTTATTTCCAGACGTAGTCTTCAGCAACTGATTTAGTTGATTTTAGTGCATCAACAAGTGAATGATCTGTGACACAGATTATTGATGGTGTATGTTTACAGATCTGGCCGTTAAGAACGCACGTGTGGAGAAAAGGAATCTCTGAAAGCTGTGAAAATGACATTTGGGTTTCAATCTGAGGTATTGTGTGTCTACTGAAGCCGAAAATGTGTTCTCTCTCTTAGGCACCCATTGACGGCAAGCGACAGAGCTCATAAACGTGTCGAGCTCAAACTGTAAATACTGATATGTATTTATTCTTCATTTTCTTCTCTTCTTCAATGATGATTCTTCTTTGACTGCGCCTTCTCCATTATCATTATTAGTAATAGTAGTGCTGTGAATTTATTATTGTTATTATTATTGTAACGCACCCACGCATGTGTGCAAAAAGACAAAGTACAATAAAGAATACAAAAATGTATGATAAGTTAGCCTACAACAATATTGTTTTATTGTGTATATGCGTTTTAAATACACAATAAACAATTAACACTGTTGTGCCCGCACGGTTTTTGATGAAAAAGGCTGATGAAATCATGGGTTGTGTATAGAGTGATTAAAAACAATATAACACAGGTTATGGTAAATAAATTCTCAGACTCTTCCATTGCAGGGATTAAAAAACAGTAGAAGCTTTTCCAACACATCAGTACTCTCCGATGTGAGCCGATTTATTTATATATATATATATATATATTTATTTATATTTATATATTTATAAGTCATAATATAATAACATTTTTCTGTGTAGTTTATTTTTTTGTGTGCATAAAAATTGCTTTTCCATGAATGTTTCATGGTGCTCCAGATGGCCAGTCCTCCACTGCCCAAGACTTTCAACACAATCTACCAGGTTTATTTATTCTCCAGAGAAAGCATAATACAACTGTCCATACAGTAAATAAAAAGTAAAGTATCAAAATCAAAACGTCTGAGTTAATTGCTATCATTAATCTTTTTTTTTATCTATTATGTTTTTCTGGGGAAATAAAATTAGGCAGAGACGTCCGTTCTGTCTTAATTAATCTAAAACCCCCTACAGTATTTGCATGTTGGATAAATTCACACATATCGTGAATGAAAGGTGAGAAGAGATTCAGCAGAATCTTCTGACACCATGCTTGCTCTGAAGGACTATATTCGACAAGAATATAGAGAATAAGAACTGCATTTATAATAAGATAATTAATGAAATAATCAAATTATATCAAATAAGGACTTTATCTAAGAGCCAGAACAAATTTCTCATTCACAGCTGAAGTAGTTAAATATACTTATACTGTAGATACGTAGGTTATATTTTAAAAATACAATTGCAAGTAAATTACAAACTGCATGTAATGTAAAATATGAATAAAACAATATTAGACACACATATATGATATGGGAGTATATACAATGAAAAAGCAATTTACACATGAGTGCTCAAATGTAAAGCAAACGCAATTATTAATTTATTGTGTATATTTAACTTCATTCAGCCGTTTAAGTTACATGAAAAATAACATGCCTGCCAGCCCACTATTATTTTCTGTTCAAATTTAAAGATGCACATGCGTGTGCAAAAAGACGAAGTACAACAAAGAATATGAAAGTGGATAATCTTTAATAAAGTTAGCCTAAAACAATATTGTCTGCAATGCTGAATCAAACATGATTTTGTTTTTGTTTTAGTCTATTCGCTCAATACAACGTGACAGCGCGCTCCAAGGTGAACATTCAGACCACCAGTTACTGTAATCCCTCTTCTCACCTTTCAGTTACAATAGGTGTGAAGTTATCAAACCGGTTTCGCTGATGGGGGAATTGGCAGAATTGAGGGGTTTAAAATGAATAAACAAGACTGAGCAAATCGTCAGACATCTTCAATGTACTGAAGCTTAGCACGTCTTCTTTCCTTGTTTCAATCTGTAATATTGTGAAATAATAAGTGAAATGTGTTTCGCATATATGCTTAAATGTTAATTTTTATTTATGGACATGTGTTTGTTTATGGACATGTTTGATCTGCATTATTGCGAGACGCGATGACTTTCTGGCATTTTTTTTCTGGCACAAATCGGGGTTTACGCACGCCGGTGAACAGCTTTATTTAAATTCACATCATATTTAAATTTATCATAAATTCACAACGACATTCCAGATATTTTTTCCAGCTATGATCAAATAATGGATGAAATGCTGGACACAAACAGCAAAAAAACATGATGATTATCATTATAAAAAGCCCGAAGCACTTCGTGTGCATATAAGAATATTTACAATAAAAATATAGATTTTTTTGGTTCATTCATGTCTTCATTGTGAATTTATGAGAACAGGGCCTTCACTGATGGTGCTCAATGTCGACACATTTTACATTTTAAAAGATTAAAAGATATGTTGGCATATTCATGAATCAGGACATTCGCATAGTTAACACTAACTGAACAACAGCTCTTCACTTCGTAAGACACCTGTCCATAAAAAGGAATATTTAAGCATATACGCTAAATATATTTCACATGCTGAGTTTCAGTTCATTGTGATGTAGGCAAAAGGTCTAGGAAGAAAACGGTTGTCATTTTAAAAAATCTGAACATATTCAGTAAATTTTTTAATTACACTGAAAGTATCAACTCCAACTATGAAGTCTGATTAAATTGGTACATTAAACATTTTATTTTTAGGCAGAGACGTCTGCTCGATCTTGTTTATTCATTTTAAATCCCTCAATGCTGCCAATTCCCAAATCAGCAAAACCGGTTTGATAACTTCACACCTACATGAAAGGTGAGAAGAGGGATTTTTATCGATAAATTGCATGCATTTATCAGCCTTTTAATCAAAACACTGCCTTTTGTAAAGTGAACGTACGAGCCGTGGGTTTCCGCACATAATTCAGTCATAAATTCACAATCACATTCCAGCTATTATTTGCAGCCGTGGACAAATAATGGATGAAATAATTATTCAATGCTGGAGACAAACAGCAAAAAACATGATTATTATTATAAAAAGCCGGAAACACTTTGTGTTCATATATGAATATTTACTTATATATATATATATATATATATTTTTTTTTTTTACATAATTTTTTTTTTACGTTTTAACGAAGATATGTTGGCATATTCACGAATCAGCACATTCGCATACTATCAGATAGCCTACTATCAGGAAATTAAATTAATTTAAGACCATTTAAACTGAGGCATTGCCATGTCTTTCATTGTTTTGTCCCTGTTAAGACATTACAAAAACTATATAAGAAACTTCTTTTTGGCATCTCTTTTCATCATTATGAAAATAATATGAAGCACATGAATACACATTCATTATGAAATATCGATTGTAAAACAAAATAAAATTACTGTTTACTTCAGCATTGGACACAATATTGTTTTAGGATAACTAATTATACACAATTCTTCGTTGTACTTGGTCTGGCTTTTAGATAAAGTCCTTCCATGCGCCATCTGGCAGATATTCAGTGAAGCAAAACTAATTTATTTAAATTCCCGAATGTTGCTTGTGGGATCTCACAACATGGTGCATGCCGAATTGCGGGATTTCGCAGGAAAAAGCGTGAATTCTTAATGGCCACATATGTAGCATCATCAGTAGTCTGTTCAGAAAACAGTGTAGCCAGAAATATAGCATTTTCAGTGCCATCAGACATTGCCAAAGTTTCTCCAGCAAGTGTACGCCACACTGAGTGCGTCTCTTTCTTCCTCAGTAAGGGGTGAGACTTGTTCAGCAGATCGAGATGGATCCAAATGTATGATCTGCATATGCTACATGTGCTTATTTCTGTTAACAGTTTCAAAGTCTATTCCCAGATAGATAGAAGTCTTCATGTTCCTCATGTCCTACCTGAAACATTGCCCGAAGGACAGTTGTAGAGAAGCTTTGTGTGCCACCCTAAATAAAGTCACCAACATGACAAGCAAGTACACCAGTCACAGTGGAGTCTAAACAATAGAAAACAGCAGGATCTACTCTGGGTATCTTTCCTCTAGCCTTCATTACAATTTTCCTTACTCTGTTGTACCAGTATAATGAAGCATCAGCAAAACCATATCCTCTTTTCCTGAGCTTCCATAGTATTCCCTCACAGTTGGTCTCAGGGGAAGATTTTATATGCATGGAGTTAAAAGTCCGTTGTCATTGACAGATCACTGCCACAAGTAGCTGTAACGTGTCTCAAGCACATGTGGGTTTTGTGCAGATCTGACATCTCTAACTCCTTAAAACCTCTAGACACTAGTCATGCTTTTGGTACTGGCCCTGTAGGTGTCTCTTTGATGGTACAAAACACATCTGATTCACACATTCCTTAAATACCTTGTTGTAATTCCAGCTCTTTATCTCATTTTGTTTGGTCAAGTCAAATGTTGTATCTTTTCTTACAAATAAATCCTCACAGACATCTGATGTACTCACATTTGTTACAGTAGGTTCTATCTGAAGGTCTTCTACATTTGACATGTCGACTGACTCCATAGTGCCACATCAGTGGGCTCAATGAGCATCAACTTATACCAGTTTTATATTTACCTGTAGCTTCACCTGCACGCCCCAAAACTTTACTCTTTATAGTACGCCTTTTTCTCTGTCCTTGTATTTCACAATTTCTCCGTTTTTTAAGCTAAAATAACTTTATCTGTTTTGCTGTAAATGTCTCTTTAATTTCAGGTGGGTGGTGTTCTGCTTCACTCTGCATCTCTACTACAGGTGACTCCTGTGTTCTCCAATTGTCTCACCTCCTGCTGCGTCTCAATTAGTGCTTCCATTGTCCCCTGTTTATCATAATCATAGTCTGTCCTTGTTCACAGGGCTTTATGCTCCTGTAGGCTTTATTTCTATGTTGAAGTTCTCTGCCATTTCTCTTACCTCATCACTGTTGAATTCTCCACTATTGTCGCTGAACAGTTTCTGAGATGGGCCAAATACACTTATCCAGTCATGGACAAAATGTTTTACTATTTCACAGGACATTTTGTTGGTCAGAATACTTCCTGCATTAACCTTGTGAACCAAGATCAATAATCTGGAGATACCACACACCTTGTTCAAGTTCATGCAGGTCTACATGGTTTACAGCCACAGTTTCATTCTATTTAGATGCTAGTGGTAAAACAACAACCGGTTTTGCTTTAGTTTTACTGTATCTCTAACATATTTCACAATTGCTCACAATTTTTTTAAGATAATGTTGCATTCTGGATCTTTGTTGTCTGAGCTACTAAGAAGGCTTCGTAGTCTCTCAGCAGAAGCATGCCCGAATTGTATATGAAGCTTCATCAGAATTTTTTTTTGCAGAGTTCATGGTTTCTGTAACTGTCAGTATCTCATCCTCGTCCTTCTCCTTTACGCTATATCTTCAGTAATTCAGTAATTGGTAAAGTTATTGCTTATTACATTGAATATCTTATTGCCCCCATTTTTCCCCAGTAATGTCCAAAACTTGTAAACTCAAGTTTAACAGGTTGGCTGAACATTACTGCTGTCATTTTCCATGTAAAGCGCTGTTCTTGCTATTTTCAGAGAGGCTTTGCTCAAAAGCAATGGAATGTCTGCTGGGACAACCTCAGTCTCTGTTACACTTAGCCTGTCCAATTTTTGCAGGTATTTTTAGCCTTTTGGTAGACTTGACCACTTTTCCATCTTCAAATCTAAATGATCTTTGGCTGTGTGTATCAGTTTTGTTTACTAATGCTTTATTCAGTTTTATTTTACTCAGTGATATAATCATCTATCTGTTGCCTGTCCACACATGGTCCGAGTGCATGCAGTGTCTATTACTGCTGCACCAAAATACTCCGTCATAAAGACCTCTGCTTCAGTAAGCGTCTCTTTCATGTACAGTGTAATATTGCATTCTTCTACATTTTCTGTTCCACTGTCCTCAGTCAGTTTATCTTTGTGTGGGCAGTCCATTGCCAAGTGGAATGTACTTTGACATACAGCACATTTAGATCTGCGCCCATACCTGTCCAGTGGGTTTGTGTCAGGCAGTGGTTGTTTATTTTAGGGCCAAAATGTTTACTTTTTTCAAGCTTGTTAACTCTAATCTAAACTCCAACTTCATTCTTCCAGCTCTCGTAAGGTTTTCCTTCATCAAATGTTGGTGGTATTCTGTAACTGCTAACCATCCTCTGCTAGTGCTAGTTGTCATGTTAAATGACAACTGACAACCATGAACTACTCAAGAACACATTGATTATACTTAGCCATCAGGCTTCCGCCAAATACACTTCCAACATGTGTAACCGCCAAAACACAATAAGAGCTCTCATTTACCCCCCCCTAGAATATAGCATGCACACTTCAATTAATGTCTGTTATTTCCTGACAGTGTAATTAAAATCTGAGGAGAAATGTGTCACACTGATCAGTATAGATAATGAATTGTGTTGATTCTTTACACATCAAATGATTTGGTGACTTTAAGATAGAAAAGTGAATAAACAGAAATAAGGAGCTGCACAATCATAGTAATGAGACTTGGTTTATCATACAATAACATCTGGAAGAAAATCAGAAACTAGTGATAAATGTCACATGTAAAAGTAATAACACACACACACACACACACACACACACACACACACACACACACACACACACTCACTCACTCACTCACTCACTCACTCACCTGATACAGAGAGAGAAACAGGATCGCTGATCTGTGAGAGCTGAGAGTCTCTTCTCCTCTTTCCTCTGCAGGTGTATTTAAGTCTGTCATCATATACGACTGTAATCGTCTGTGTTGTACGTGATAGAGAGTCTGACTTATCGTCCATAAACCACTCATATGTCCACTGAGTGGTTCCTCCTCCACTTATGTCACACCTGAGAGTCACATTCTCTCCTCTGTAAACCGGTAGTTTAGTCTCTACATTCACCACAGGTTTGGGACTCGCTGTAAGAAAATAAAATAAATAAATAAATAATTAAAAAAAAACTTTGTATATTAATTTTCCAAAACTATTATTTAAACATGTAACATTTAAAAACTGGATTTATAATGAATGTAAACACTGAGAGTGTAGATCCAGTAAATCTGCTGACATGTAAATCATTAAACTCTGTCACATACAATCACTACTGATGAAGTAAAATTCACTTCTACACTATTAACTCATGTCTGAATTACAGTGTGTTGTCTTTCCTCTTCATCTTTATAAACACTGAGTGTCACCAAGGGAACAGAAACTAAAGCTAGAAGAGACACAATCATCATAGAAATAACACTGGGATCTGGGTGTGTGTGAGATGATGAAGTAGAGCTCATGTAGTTTAAAACTCAAAAGGTATTTATGTGGGAAAGTTACATTTACATCACATTTACTGTTACATTTAAAAAGATCGTAATTCCTTCATATTACCAAATGCCATTATATTACAGATCAGTGGCCCCCAACCACCAGGAGGCGTGTATGATTTGGTACCGGGCTGCACGGAAAGAATCAAAAATATATATTAGATTTTATTTCCATTCATTGACTATCAGAGTCTGCAGAGATGCACACACACACACACACACACACATACTTGTACAAACAGTTTTTGGGGACTACACGCTGGATTCCTGAATGTGGGGACTCGTATTTCTAGAGGGTTTAGAAGCAAATGGACAACAGATTTATGTTTCAAAAAAATCCCTGAAGGCAGCTATCACTTTGAATTTAAGGAAAAACATTGTTAAAAGCCACCTGACATTTCTACCGAATGTGGGGACAATTTCAGGTACACCAAACTTATGAGGACCAGCTAATACACACACACAACATTCTGGTATTTCTACAGTGTAGGTACTTGTGAATAATGTGGGGACAATTTTTACAAACAAATAAGATATGGCTAAAATGCATATTTGTAAGACAGGAACTGAGTAAGTCACATGGAAAAATCAACCACCCTTTATTAATTCATTTTTAAACTTAGTGTTGACATTTGTAGTTCAATATTTATTGCACATTC
>JAAGKR010012670.1:2500-12137 GCA_011419295.1 Clarias macrocephalus
CCAGAAATAAACTATACCATGCAGTACTCCAGTTCAATACCTTGTTACTATAATATTACAGACTCATATTTCATAGTTCATATTTAGATTTAAATTCTCATATACGTCTAATTAAAAAGTCAATTGAACACTTTACTGTGATTCTGATTCTGTTGGTCTTTATGCATTAGTACAGAATCAGAGTGATTGGCGCTCGTCCCGTTAGTCGTCTGACTGTAAGTGATTGTGAGCGTGTGCAGTACCTCCCCCTCGGACTTCACCCCCACCACACGTCCGCTCTCCATCACGATCTCGTCCACGGCCTTGTTCAGCATGTAGGTACCTCCGTAAATCGCACTCAACCTGAGCAACAAGGAGAGACCATGAAGGAGGAACACACGCTGTAACCTGGCAGGTGTGTGTGTGTGTGTGTGTGTGTGTGTGTGCGTAAGAGAGGAAATTTACCTGGCAAATCCCTGAGGCAGTTCTCCGAGTCCGTACAGAGGGTAGAGGTACGGGCTCTTCCCGTAACGCGCCAGAGACTCGCTGTAGAGTTTAATGCGGCTGATCGTCTCCAGACACGGCTGGTCCAGATACCTGCAGGAAGGAGAGACGGGGACGTTGTTCACTCTCTCGTGCGCTCGGGACTCGTGTAATAAAGCTGTAATTATCAGTCACAACGCTCAGATTAAAGCACCGCGGCGTCCTCTTACTCGTCCGTCCTGTAGAGCGCCAGGGCGTGGCCCGTGAAATCGATCACGTCCTGCCCCAGGTCAAACTTCTTATAGACGTCGCGCATGGTGGTGCTCCTGGGGTCCACGCCCTCGAAGGTCTTGGGGTCGTTCTCGTCAAAGTTGGCCACGAAAACCAGGAACTTGCGGAACCTTCTCTTCTCGAACATGCCCATGAGGTCTGAGCAGAAACATCGTCAACAGCAAAGTTTAAATCCTGTGTTCCTCTTCAGCTTTACCTCACTACCTTCACCCACATTTAATCATCTCTTATAATCTTCCTGATCCTGATCGAAACCTCTATAAACTTTACAGAACCTCACCTTTAATAACTGCCTTCAAGCTTTAATCACTGTCTAATCAGAAACTGTACTTTAAATGTAAAAGTTCTACTCAGAGGGAGAGACTGACTGGACGCCAGCGCCTCCGACTCGGTCGACGGAACCTTGTAGATTTTTCCTCCTTTATAGACGAAACTTCCCTCGATCACTTTGAAGTCCAGATATCGAGTCACCTCTGTGTAGAGCAGCATCTTCACCAGCTGACCTGCAGGAACGGCAGACACACAGAGGGTTTATTCTCCGGGTCCACACACACACACACACACACACACACACACTGGACCTTATGAAGGTCCTACATTATCTATAACACTGTGAATGAAACTCAGGATGAAGGTGTGAGCACTGACCGTTCGCCATCAGGAATTTGGGAATGAGGTCGACGTTCCAGTCTCGTCCTCGGCCCATGGACTCGGGCGGAGCGTCAGGGAGACCGAAGTGCTTGTAGAGCTGCAGAGGACAAACACGACAGCAGCGTCTGAGCTTCAGGACAAACTCCCAGTGTGTGAGTGTGTGCTTGAGGTTTTACAAAAACATCAGTTGAGAGGAACATCTACACTGTGCTGCTAACTTCACTTCCTGAACCTCGTGACTCTTTACATCCTCACTTACTGACGTTTTCACTCAGTAAACTCTGCGGTGGACCGTACCTCCTCCAGCGGCGTGATGGAGGAGCTCTCACCGCCGTAGTACGGGTTCCTGTCCATGTGCAGAACCTTCTTACCGTTAACGGACATGATCCCGGACAGGATGCACTCCTGAGGACGACAACAACAACAACAACAACAACAACAACATTATAACACATTTAAAATCTTTCATCTATAGAAAGAGCTTTCTCCTGATCCGGAGCCAAACACTTCGAGTGTGTATGTGTGTGTGTGTGTGTGTGTGTGTGTTTGATGTCCTGTGTTAAACCGGTGTCACACCCCTGACACACTCCGGATCCTCCCCCACCCTGAGCAGGATAAGGAGCTCAGAGTTCAGATGTTGAATAAAGAACATTTTAAACAGTAACATTAATATTAATAAGACATGAACACTGAGACATTGTTGTTCATTAAATATTAATTATTTATGCTAATGAGCTGTTTATCAGTGTCTGGTATTATTAGTGATGTGTGTGTGTGTGTGTGTGTGTGTGTGTGTGTGTGTGTGTGTGTCTGTGCTATTGGAGTGTAATTTCTCCACCCTGTAATAACAAACACTGTGTGTGTGTGTGTGTGTGTGTGTAATGTGACACTAGAGGCCTGAGGGTTTTGTATTTCCGGTACTGCAGGGTGTAAATCATGCTCACATCACATCCCAACCCGGAAGTGTGTGTGTGTGTGTGTGTGTGTGTGTGTGTGTGTGTGTGTGTGTTTATAAATCCTCTGATTTTAATGTCTCCGAGCTTTTATTCGATCTGCTCGGGTTTCAGGTTGAAGATGTAAATGATGGGTGTGTACACACACACACACACACACAGACACACACACACACACACACACACAGACACACACACACACACACACGTACACACACACACACAGACACACGCGCGCGCGCGCGCACAGGACCGAGCAGCGTTACTTCCCCATCCATATTCCACTCGCCCCGCCCACCAGCGCTCCGAGGAGGAGGATTTAAGCAATTTTGGTGAATAAATCGTACAATTAATCCCACAGACAAAACATTTTTTAGAAACCCGATTAAAGACAATAAGTAAAAGTAAAGTTAAGTAATGTAATATACATTATATAACTAAATATTTTTCCTCGTTCTTTTTTCTCCGCAATTGACGTGTCAGCTGTCCTATTAGGAAACGACGTGTGAGCGACAACTAACCAATCACAGCCCAGGCTGGGTAAACCGGTCAGCCAATCGGAGCACAGTTTCCGGAATATGGATGCGGAAAAAAGGCACCGAGCCACCGCACTACCACGTCGCGTCTCCCGGGGAGGAGGTGTGTGTGTGTGTGTGTGTGTGTGTGTGTGTGTTATAGCGTTATTCACAGGATTATTCTTATTAACATTAAACATTAACGTTAATTATAATAATGCAGTGCTGTTTATTTTTGTTGTTTGTTTTTAAAAACAATAATGCTATAGAATAAAGCGGCTGATCTATAAATAATCATCATAATAATCATCATCATCATCATCATCATCATCATAATAATAAGCGTGATCAGTAGATTCGTGTTAATTATTCAGGTCTATCTGCAGAATGACTCATTATATAAACTCAGGCTGGTCTACTTAAAGATGACATCGTTTATTTTATTCTATTCTGTTTTATGTTTGACATTTATTCCGATATTTATTTCTATTTTAAAACGAATTTTTATATATCAGACCCTTACCGTGAGTCCTGTTCCCAAAACTATCACATCATACTCCTCATCCATGCTGCAGGTTTTCCTCTTCAACACCACCGAAACAGTGTGTGTGTGTGTGTGTGTGTGTCCAAGCAGGCCTCCGCCCAAATGTCACCCTTCACTCTGGGTTGCCAGATCTGAATTAAACACCAACATGCAGCTGAGCTCCAGCCTGGGTGATACCAGAGAGTGAGACAGCAAATCAGTTCAGTTTAATCTTCTCCACCTGACGTCCACATCATTTACATTCAGGCATTTCACTCTCTGAACTTACAAAAGTGATGAAGTTTCCCTCATTACACAGATCCTTAGACTGGGTCACATCTAAGCACCACCAGTCACACTGCTCAGAAGGGTTTCTGTTTGGGGGGGGGGGGGGGGGATTATGCCACACACTGACCAACACACACACACACACACACACACACACACACACACACACACACGCGCGCATATGGAGGAAATTAAGACACTCCAGAGTTTTATAATATAATGTGGGTGACACCTGATTATTAGACTCTACAGATCTCACATCAGCATGGAGACGAGGGGGTTCAGGACTCTCAGCTGTGTGTCTCTGGGACAGACTGACCAACAATCCCATCACTGTGTGTAGATGTATAGATAGATACCTTATTGGTCCCAAAGGAAACTCCAGAAAATTCCAGTGTGTGTGTGTGTGTGTGTGTGTGTGTGTGAGAGAGAGAGAGAGATTAGGGCCTTGGGACAGAAGAGCAGGGATATTTTCTGCAGATAGACAGAAGTTCCAGCTGTTTTAGTTCAGGAAGAGCCAAAGAGTGAGAGGGGAATAAACAACACTGCCCTCATGTGGCGGGATGTTTGGATGCAGTGATACATCAGATGATTAATAATCAGTAATTAATTTTATTAATAAAATGTTTATGAAGTTCTGTAAGAGACAAAAGACAGATAAACAAGTGTGTGTGTGTCTCCTTCAAACACCATTATTTATTTATTTGCTTCTCATGCATAGGTCCTGCTGTAGAACAGAGTGTGACTGTAAGTGTGTGTGTATGTGTGTGTGTGAGTGTGTGTGTGTGTGTGGTGTGTGTGTGTGTGTGTGTATGTGTATATGAGTGTCTCACTCTCAGCCTGCACCTTCCTGTTTCCTATTTTCATTCCTCTGTAACATTTACACCACCAACAGTAAGACTAAAAGTAACACTAACACTAACAGTAACACGAGTAGTAACAGTAACACTAACTACTAAGGCTTTATTACCAGAGGGGAGGGGTTACCTGAGGGGAGGGGTTACCTGAGGGGAGGGGTTACCAGAGGGGAGGGGTTACCAGAGGGGAGGGGTTACCTGGCTCATTAAAAAGCTTGGATGTAACGGTGCTGTCTGATTGGTCCAGATGACATTATGCTCTCTAACACATACAGTGGAACCTCGGTCTGAGAGTGTTTTGCAAGATGAGCAAAAGGGATGAGCAAGATCTTGAAAAACGAGCAGGATTGTGGGTAATCGTCTTCCCTGCTCGGTCTCAGTGCGAGTGTGTCACTCGTATAGTCAACATCCGGCACACTGTACTGTTTACTATAACACTTTGACCACGTGTGTGCATGCAAATAACTTTTTTTGTGTCTGTACGTGTGTGTGTGTGTGTGTGTGTGTGAAAGGCAACCCCCCCATCTCTCTGGTCTCAATCACACCAGTCACGATTGTTTTCAAAGGTAAAGTGCAGGTTAATTTGTTTTATTTTTACTTTATATTTTGTATTAACCATTTTTATATGAATATTTTAGGTTGAGGAATGATTAGTCAGAGGTTCCATTATTTCTCAAGAGGGGAAATTCACTTTGATATACAGTATGAGTGTGTTAATATACAAGCATGAGTTATGCTCACAATCCAAGGTTCCACTGTAATGGTTTTATGTGTGTGCTTGTTTTTTTTTTTTTTTCAAGGATGTTATTAATTTTTTTTTTACTACAAGAAAGAGAAAAATAAATACTTTATTATACAGTAAATTTAACCTTCATCATTGCTACTTTTTTATTCATGAATGTAAATTTAATAATAGTTCACCTCTCTTTCTTGTATTCAAAAATATAATCATAAGATACTTAGGAAGTATAACGTTTTCAAAAAAAATCCAAAGCTATTATAATTTTACATTTATTTGAGTTATTTGGGATCAGTTTTAATGTGTACATTTGATGCTCCTTTACAGTGGGTTTATTGTTATGATTATTATTTTATCTACTTCTCCCTTTATCCTCCCTGGCTATGTTGTTTGAATTGTGTCATTGTTTTCAACAAAATATATTAAAGGTTTTGTGTGTGTGTGTGTGTGTGTGTGTGTGTGTGTGTGTGTACACGTGTACACACACACCCCTTATTCAGGCTCAACTTGAACACATATTTACATCCACTTTCTAACCTGCCGAGTGACTCCGACATGCCGAGTTCACACCCGGGACCTTTAGGTGAGGACGCGTTTCCGCACGGACACATCGATACATCACTGACGGACCCGGAAATGTCCAGGAAAATAAACCTGATAACAAACTGAGATCATATTTACACTCAGACATATTTAAAGTGTATGTTGCTTGTTTTAGCGAGAATAAAGCAGCACATCTGTACCTGAATATTAATACAATTAATTACAATTTCATTAAAGAGCTGCAGTAAAATCTCCTCCTGAATGACGATCATTTGCACGAATCACGTGCAGGAGGTTTATTTAAAAATGATTTTCTGTCACAGAGAGATTAATAATCCACCTGCAGTTACACATCATGAGAGTCAGGCTTTAAAATGAATTTATACCTTGGACTGAAAGAAGGACTTGTACAATACCAGGCTGAAAAAAATAAAATAAAACAAACTTTACTTTAATGTGTAAATGGTCCAACTCAGTCATCATCTTTTCTGCTGACTGCAAGCAGACTTTACAATAACTGTGCAAAGAGAGGAATCTCCTCTGACATCACAACAAACAGGCTCGTACACACTCTGTCTTTAATGCACCATGGCCACGCCCTGCACTCAGCACATCCTCTCTTATTAGTATAATAATGTCTCTCTCCATTGCTGCTTACTGGTCCACCTTATGTCCAGTTTAATCACCACTTGTTGTACATCATGTAAACTGGCTGCTGTTACAATCCAATTTCCCTCTGGGATTAATAAAGTGCTCTGTCTAACTATTTGTAAGAAAAATATCATGAGAAGGGTAACTTTACATTTAAAACAAAAATAAAATAACATCACTAAAAATGAAAAGTGAGCAAATCGGAATTCTGTGTTCTGTGTTTTATGAGTGCAGATGAATCGCTGCTCTCCGGTATCACCCAGGTGAGGATGGGGTCCCTGGTGAGTCCGGTTCCTCTCAAGGTTCCTTACTATCGCCATCTCAGGGAGTTTCTCTCTCAGCACCGTCGCCCTCGGCTCGTTCATCAGGGACCATCTGATCATTCTGACTCACACACACACACTCGCATCTCACACACACGTCCATCATTTTCTTTTGATTGTCTAAAGCTGCTTTGCGTCAATGACGATTGTTAAACACGCTATACACATAAAACTGAATTGAATTGAACTGTGTTCCGTATTTCAGTAAGGCGGCACGGTTGCTTCGTGGTTAGCACAGTCGTACCTCCGGGTCCTGGGGTCGATTCCCACCTCAGGTCTGAGCATGGAGTGTGTATGTTCTCCCTGTGCTTGGTGGGTTTCCTCTGGTTCTCCAGTTTCCTCCCACAGTCCAAACACATGCAGACTATGCCCATTTATCATTCCCAAATTGCTCGTAGTGTGTGAATGTGTTTGTGTGTGTGTGAAGGACTGGAGGTTCTACCATGGGTGTACAAAATGGGAATAACTTGACTGGCCTCCACAGGTCCTAGATGGATGGATGGTATTTCAGTAAAATGTTGGCATCTTGGCCAGCTTTAAATCCGCTCCTGAGTTTGTTGGTGTGTAAACAGAGCCGGGTCAGGATTCTTCATCAGCCTGAAGACCGGCACCAGCCAGAGGTCGTGTAGAGGTCACCAGTTTGGAACGAGCCAGTTTAAACACTTTAGAGCCATTTCAAATCCCAAAAAACAAGCCTGAGATCCAAAAGAACACAAAGTGAGAGAATGAGAGGCAAACAGAATGAATAGAGTGTGAGAGAAATAACGCAAACTCTCTCTAACACTACACAGCAACACAACACCAGCAACACCAGAGCTCAGGCTGTTCCAGTACACTCAGTACACGACACATTATATATTAATGTGTAAAAAGGCAATTCCGATGAGTGTGTGTGTGTGTGTGTGTGTGTGTGTGTGTGTGTGTGTGTGTGTGTGTGTGTGTGTGTTTGTATGCTGCAGTAACACACACCGCATTAGCAGGAAACGCTCGCAGCATGACGGCACTCAGGCCTTTATACAGCGCTCGGGCTCCTTCCTCTCTCAGCAGCGTCCGCAAAACATCCACTACACCCGAGTACCGTCCATCAGGAGCTAAACAACACACACACACACACACACACACACACACACACACATCACTGAGTTTACTGTAGGAGTGTGAGTACACATCTGGAATCTGGATGTGATGTGGATAAACAAGTAAATACACTCTGTGATCCTCAAAGTGAATCTGGTGGTTCTGAAGATTACGGCAGGTGAGCGGCAAGTTGCCCCTGATTACAAAGAAATAACGTTTTCTTTTTACATCTAAAGTAATTAGAAGTAATGAAACAGACGCCTGGGGATTTGCACAGCTGGATGTTCTACATTAATCTCAGTCTCAGTGATGTGGTTCAAGGTTTGAGAGGGACGCAGAGGTTTTCCGCACATCACTGGGCTTCAGCTTTGTTAAGTTAGGAAATGGCTGATCAATATACTGCTAATGGATACAATTATTCATTTGTAAAGATTCTTTTTTGTTTTGTTAGAATCATATATAAAGTTCAGTATAAAAGGTTTGGATTGGATGAGGTCTGATATATAAAACCTCAGACTCCACAAGTCACAGCTGATTATGCAAATAATACAAATAATAATTATATAAATAATAATAATAATAATAATAATAATAATAATAATAATAATAACAGCTACATAAACTCCAGAATCAGATAATAATAAAATGACGATTTTTCTACTCAAACTCTCTACACGCTCAAACCTTACAGAAAGGAAAACAGAGAGAACTCCAGCTGTTTCAGGCGAATAAACTCAAACCGTAAACACTGATGTAATATTGCTGTACAGGACGGTCCTCACTGTTGCTATGGTAACTAATGGAGCTGCTATTGTTGTGCCTTCTTTGGGGGACTTTACATTTCAGCGAGATTTGTTAATAAATCAGATCAGACTTTTCAAACTCAATATCAGACGTTATGGCTCTGACACCGGTCTGGAAGATGAGATCTTTTGTTTGAAGTTTATTCAGTATTAAAATCTAATCGAGAATCAGACACACAGTTCTCTCGCAGCGCCGAGTCCCTGAACCCCTCACTGTGTGGTGGAGAGAAAAGTCTGCAGACTAAAAGGGTTTCATTAGCGTTTTTCTTAATATAAATGAGTAACTGATTAAAGGTAAAGATCAGATGATGTCACCTGTCTGGAAATTGGACTTGAGGACATCAGGCGGAAGAGCGACGGCCCAGTTCACGATTCCAGCAGTTCCTCCAGCTAAAAGAATCCTGGGAGTGCTGAGTCGGTCCACACTGTGTGCGTGTGTGTGTGTGTGTGTGAGAGAGAGAGAGAGGCCAGGATTATAAGAATGCAACAGAGCTGAATGTTGGTGTATCAGGTGAGTGACGGGTGTAGTGTGCGTGTGTGTGCGTGTGTGTGTGTGTGTGTGTGTGTGTGTGTGTGTGTGTGTGTGTGTGTGTGTGTGTTTACCTCTCGCCCTCAGGAGTCAGGATGGCTTTCAGGTATTCATACGTTAAAAAGTAGAGACCAGAAGAAGGAACATCTGGCAGGTCAGAAGAACAGAGAGAGGTCACATGACCTGAGATAAATATCCATAATCATACAACACAACGGCGGCACGGTGGTGTAGTGGTCAGACACTGTCGCCTTGCACCACCAGGGTCTGGGTTCGATCCCCGGCCAGGCTCGTTTCCCGTCTCTGTGTGCATGGAGTTTGCATGTTCTCCCCATGCTTGGTGGGTTTCCTCCGGGTTCTCCGGTTTCCTCCCACAGTCCAAAGACATGTAGGTTCCCAAATTGCCCGTAGTGTGTGAATGAGTGAGTGTGT
>JAAGKR010012671.1:0-15886 GCA_011419295.1 Clarias macrocephalus
AGCATTGTTTCTGACCATGTCCATCCCTTTATGACCACCATGTACCCATCCTCTGATGGCTACTTCCAGCAGGATAATGCACCATGTCACAAAGCTCGAATCATTTCAAATTGGTTTCTTGAACGCCAATGAGTTCACTGTACTAAAATGGCCCCCACAGTCACCAGATCTCAACCCAATAGAGCATCTTTGGGATGTGGTGGAACGGGAGCTTCGTGCCCTGGATGTGCATCCCACAAATCTCCATCAACTGCAAGATGATCTCCTATCAATATGGGCCAACGTTTCTAAAGAATGCTTTCAGCACCTTGTTGAATCAATGCCACGTAGAATTAATGGAGTTCTGAAGGTGAAAGGGGGTCAAACACCGTATTAGTATGGTGTTCATAATAATACTTTAGGTGAGTGTATGATAATTTGGGTCCTTGAGCATGATTGACTACAGCTACTGTACAGCTACTTGGTACTGTCCAAGGAGTTCAGTACAGTTCAAAGCAAGGGGATTGTTGATTAACACAAGTCAAGAAGGTCTATTGAAGATATTAATAAACAACTGTAGAATCCATGATCACCTCAGACAATTGTACTGAAGTTATTAGAAGGTGTAGCCACTTCGCCAAGGTCTGGAAGAAGACGCAAAGTTAGGTGAGAAGAAATTAGTTTGGATGGTTAGAAACATTCACCAAGTTCATTCACAGGATGAACTGCCATAACTAGAAACTGCTGGAACACCAGTGTCACCACCTCTTGTAAAAGGATTTTGACAACAAGTGTATTTGCAGGAGTAAAGATGAGGCATTCAATCGCGAGAACACTTTAAAGCATAGTGGTGGTAGCTGCTTGTGGAATGGATGCAGCAGGTATCTTTGAGCATTTGGAGCCTAAACCCTATTGAAATAAAGAAATTTAATTAAACACTAAACTCGGCCATAATGAGAGGTGAAATTAGTGGTCCTACATGAATTCTTGTAAAAGCACGCTGATGAAAACAAAAGCATCTATCAGATGTGAAAAGGGAAAGTTTGCCAAATATTTCACGCAGTGGCCGTACGGTTCATCATGATTCACCGCGAGTTTTGGCGCTGTGATTAGGTTTCCATCTATAACCTACCACTGAGCCGCCAATGCCCTTTGGTTTTTTATTTATTTATTTATTTATTTAAACATGCATATTTAATAAAATCATCAACTCATTCTGCCTCAGGAAATGACCAGTTCAAAATATTAACCTCAAGCACAATATCTCCATGATGTTCATGTTAACAGTGAGTGTATTACTCAGAATGTTAATCGCATGATCTAACCCTCTGTTGCACACCTGGAGGGTTTCTGGTTACGTTTCCAGCTAAAACCTTTTTTTTTTTTTTTTTTTTTAAGAAATCAAAACGCTGTTGAGCTGTAATATCCAATTGTGCTCTTTCAAGACCCTCTCAAGGTTTCCACATTTTGTTACTGTATGTTTCACACTCATCTTAAAATAGATTCGAATAGTTTCTCATCATTCTGCACACAATACTCCACAATGCCAGTGTACTGTAAATATAGGTGTTTTGAGTATCGTGATAATTTATTTCAAATGAAAGGCTGAAATGAAAGGCATTTGTGCAAATTTAAATAAGTATTAAGACCCATCACTTGTACTTGGTTAAAGCAGCTTTGGCAGCAATGACAGCCTCAAGTCTGCTTGTGAATCTTACTTGAGGCTGCCACTTTTTAGAAAAAGGAAGTCAAGTCGGTTTGGCTTCTCTTCTGACACGACAGCAAATGTCAAAAGTGCAGCACGGTGTTTCACCACACATTAACCTCATGACATTTAGGGGGTGGCGGGGGGGGGGGGGGTGTGAGGGGGCTGTTTCACTCACTGTGACATACACCGTAAAGAAACAGAGAAGAAATGGCACGTCAGCAACAGCACAGAGCGGCTCTGTGACACAACACCATAAATGGTATATAGTTTATGTATGATAAAATGTCACTTATGTACAGTATGGTGAAATACGTGATTGCTCTTTTACCGTCATGTCCAAAGGGAAGTCAGGCCGAGTTGGC
Source organism: Clarias macrocephalus (assembly GCA_011419295.1). Taxonomy (NCBI): domain Eukaryota; kingdom Metazoa; phylum Chordata; class Actinopteri; order Siluriformes; family Clariidae; genus Clarias; species Clarias macrocephalus. Next base: position 2,050 of record JAAGKR010012671.1, read on the forward strand.
TTCCCTTTCTACCAAAACAAAAAAAAAACATGAAAAAAATAATAAAAAAAATCAAAAGATTAACCAGATAAGATGATGGTTATGGTGTCGTCAAGCTGAAACTTGTCAGAATAATGCAGAGGCAAATCTGGACGTGTGCAAATGGGAATTCAGTTCATTTTTGGACGTTTTGAGGAGTGTGCAGTTTCACTTTGTTTGTCTGAAGAAGATAAAGCAATCGTTAAACACTGATCAAACTTTAAACAATTGTTCTTTCAGTCAGAAGACGCAATGCATATTTCACCATCGAGATGATAGTCACGATGATTAACTCGATGACTCGTCTTTAAGAAAGAGACCGGAACTGAACTTTTTATTAACATTCATTGCATTTATTATTCTTATTACTCTTTTTGTAAACATTGTAAACACTCTTTTTTTGTGTGTATGTGTAAAAAAAAAAAAAAAGCAATAAAGGTTAATACGTGCTATATATGTACTGTATGTGTAAACTCTCTTGTTATCCCAAACTGTGAGGGGTTGCCAAATATAGCAAATCTAACATATAAAAGATTTTTTTTTGACAAATTACACAATTCCACTTATAAAAATGGTTCATAGCAGATGCTATTATGCTACTTATTCACAGGTATTATTATTATTATTATTATTATTATTATTATTATTATTATTATTATTCATCTGTGCCACTCCATAAAACAGTCACTATCAGAGTGACTATTACACAGAAGGCTATATACCAGTATAGCAACCTGCAGAGTGTATTCCTGAGTCTATTGGGGTCCAAGGCTAAAACGTGCAGAGGCCTCACCAACCAGCATTTATCTCCTTTATTCTTTGGAATAGTAAATCATTTTGCCAGCCCTTGGGGCCCCGAAGCGCCTGGAGCAAAAACAGTTACCTGCCTTGCCTGTTGTCTACCTGTACATACAGTATTTCTGTACAGGGCCTCAGGACCTGCTAACACTGCCAGCATGAAGACGAGCCAAGAAAACTCAGACAATGGAAATGCAAATCCAGTGATGTGGTCCTCTGTGTCATGATTGATAGAAATTGTTTTGAGACACTGATGGGTAAAAAATAAATGTAAAAAAATACCCATGGCCAGTTTTATCTTTCATATGTTAAACTTGCATTATTGAGAAGAAAATGCATGGCCTGTAATTTAGCTCTCTTACAAGCATAAAATGAATAGAAGAGTGACATAGTGTAGATATAAAGAAAAAAAAAAGGCTATGGCTACACTTGCTTTTCATAGTGAATAGTTGTATATAGTTTGATTGTATTTAAATTTGACTATTTGTTCCCATTTGCAACCTATATCCAAAAAATACAGTATGTATTTTTAATAATGAAATACCTTTTCTTCCGTTAATGTTAAATAATTTGTAGTAGCTACTAAATAAAAAAAAAAAAATAGTAGTAGCATTTTTTTTTAAACAAGCAAAATGCAAGCAAATGTTGTCACTGTGGTTATACAGTACATGGAAGTGAGATCATATACTTTCATATAAAGATAACATCAATATTTATAAAATAAGTTAAACACTAAAATAATAAACAATAATTGATTATGATATTATAATAATATGAAATAAAAAAAAATAAATAAATAAATCAGTCACCCCAAACTATGTGATTGGTGTTACTGTTACACAAAACGTTTTATTTTGAAATACATTTAACAATCTGGAATTGTTTCTGTGTCAGAGGGCACTAAATGAAGAGCACTGGACAAATGCAAACGGGATGTCAGATGTCTCGCTTCATTTATTTAGAAATGTCTTTTATTTTGCAATTTCAAGTGAAACTTTTTTGAAGTCCATCATTGGTGTTACTCATTTTATAATTATAACTGTCAAAAATTGGACTTTAAAACTGATTATAATTAAATCATAATTAAAATAATGATTAATTGATTTTGACATTATTAAAACCCACGTTGTCTTACCGTACACATGGAAGCCATTTTGTAAAAAATTGTTATTGGTATCATTGTCATTGGTGTTACCACGAAGAAAAGTAACACAAAAATGTATAAAAAAAAAATATATATATATATATAATGCATTGCGCTCTACTTTTTGTGGATTCATAAAGTTTAAAAATAATTGCAAAATTAAAAAATATTGTTATTAAAGAAGTTGTAGATTTAAAAGAAGAAATACATTTCAGGAGATTTTTAATGACCCATATTCCAGCTTTTCTGTAGGGTGACCCTGGCGCTAGATTGGCTGGTCTGAGATTTACCAAAACAGCTGATCTACTGGGATTTGCACACACAGCCATCTGTACGGTTTAGAGAGAAAGGTCTGAAAAAGAGAAAATATCCAGCAAGTGGCAGTTCTCTGGGTGAATATGCCTGGTTGATGCCCGAAGCCAGAGGAGAATTACTAGAATGGCTTAATCTGGTAGAAAGGAAACAGTAACTTAAATTACATCACAATACTACAGAGGTATGCTGGTAAAGCCTATTAAACCTTGAGCAGGTGGTGCAGTTTGATGTCCTAGCATTATCTGATGAAGATGTCTATACCTGAGAACTTTCACTGGTTGACCATGTATGACCTCGAAAGTTATCATTACTTCATAAAACAACCAGAAAAACACGTGGTCATGTGTATCTGTGCTGTTTCTTTACCGATGTGACCCATTTTTTCTGATTTCTCATTTGAACAAGCAGGGAATTAAAAAAAAAAAAAAAACTTAATTTGCATTAGTTAGCCTGGCACTGGGTACTTTTCAAAAGAGGCCAGGTTAAAAAAAATGAAAAAAAATTAAATTCCCAATGTTAATAATAATAATAATAATAATAATAATAATAATAATAATAATAATAATAATTTATATCAAAGATTTTATCAAAAGATTAACGATCTCTGGTGGTATTTATTTATTAGTGGATGATCGATAATGAGCTAGGTGCACAATAAAAACATGCATTGCCAGCTGTTTTTATTCGCCATCTGGAGCCATGCTTGTGTTGTTTTCAATGTATAACTTTACATTTTATAAAATCTTCATGGGTTTTCACCTGGTAAAATATCACCAAGAATAAAATCCACATGCCTTCTGTCAGGTATTTTAGTCTGATGTGAAAAGTTCCAGTGTGAATGCTAAGGGAACAAAGATTTTTTTAAATTAATTTTATTAGTCATTTTAAGACTTGGTCCCAACTTGGAGAACCAAACTGATCAATGATGATTAAAAAAAAAAAAAAAAAAAAACTTATATGGAAGCTGTGTCTGTTAATGGGGAGGCTTTAGACTTCAAACTGTGTGTTTGGGTTTTCGGATATGTCAGGTACCTTGAAAGTATCATTACTTTATAAAGGGTAAATTGCACAACTACTAGAATATGGGAATGACATGGCAAAAGTGTAGAAAAATCAAAATGAGCATTTTGGTTATATTGTGGAAACAACGGACAAAAACAGAAAAGTATCTGTGCTATTTCTTTGCCTATGTGACCCTTTTTTTTTTTTTAAAGTTTTTTTGCTCAGTCATGTTTGGTTTAAATGAACTAAACATAGTATAAATTTATAGTTGATTAAAATGAACTAAAATTCAGTTCATCATATTTGTGCAGCATTTTGTGCTGGAAAAAAAGATACGCAACTCTATACCTCACAATCCTGAGTCCTACAGTATACAGTATTTGTTTATTACCCAAATTCCAAAATTCTGTAATATATATATATATCTATTTCACCTTCTTCTACTTTCTTCATCTACCTCTCCTTTTGTTTCGGCTACAGTATTAAGCTCTAGCTACAGTATCTTCATAGTGTATACAGTTTATATTTATTGACAGATATTTTTATATAATATTTACTTTTACAAATCTTTAATTCAAATGGTTACTCAAGGCTTTTGCACTAACAGACTAATTTTATTTATCATCATGAGGATAAATAAAGTTTTTGGAAGAGAAATTAAATGAAGTAAAAAAAAACAGTAAAACAAATAATTGCTAAACTGCAATTATTTTAACAGCAAGGTTAATATTAAAGTTCTCCATGTCCTCTAGTGTGCGAGGCTTTGTCCTGTACACTTTCGTCCTTTTTGTAGCCTCACAGGAGAAAAATCATATGGACTGAAACCTGGGCACAAAACTTCACAAAACTTCTTAGAATTCTCTCAGAGAGTCCTATCTTAGCTTAAAAAGTCCTAGCTGGGAATCCTAGACTAAAAGTGATTTAGGAAACCTTTTAGAGCAACTCTGAGTAAGGAAAGTGGAAAAACTTTTATCTTAGTGTGGGGGTGTGGTCGACCCCGTTGCTAGGGATGATGCAGCAATTCAAGGACTGTGATTGGTTAATAAAAAATCACCTCTGTCTTCTGCAAAGTTTTTGAAATGAGCTCTTTGTGAAAACAAAATACATGATAATAGAACCAACAGTGAATCATAATTTTTGTATATGAAGAAATTGTATAATCATGAGTACAGGCTACTTCATGCAAAGTTATCTTAAAGATAATTAAACAGCTAAATGTTGAAAATGCTTTTGAAGGAACCAATTTTCACACAGTAGTTACTATATTTAAGTTCTCACATTTATTTACTAATTTTATTACTTGTAATCCATTTCAGATTGATGGGAGCAAAATGTCTCAGCTTTTACAATTTACATGATTGCAGGACAGTCTATTTAATTTGCACTTTTTTATGGTATGTAGCCAACAATCCAAGAGAGATGGAATGGAGTAAAACAACAAGAAAACCAAATTGAACAGAAAAGCAGGGTTTACTTTTAGCTTTACGTTCAGTGTTTGGAGAATTTTTTTTTTTCCACCATTTTGTCCTCTGCTAGATAAGCTCTTAAGCCTCTTAAAGGTCCTCCTCTCTACTCTTAACAAATTTTTACCTTAGGAGCTGTTTTTAGGGCTAAGATGTTTTGTGAAACATTTTTATCTTTACTAAGATTTAATTCTAAATTTAAGGAGAAATTCTAAGAAAATGTCCTAATTCTAAGATTTTTCTTAGAATTTTGTCACTGGGAGCAACTTTTAGGCTTAAGAAGCTTTGTGAATATGGGCCCTGGACTTCTTGGAGGCCATTGTTGAGGTCCGCATCATCCCAGGTACTATAATGTCCTGGAAACGTCCAGAGCAAGACCAAAATGGAGTGGCGTACCACGGGGTGGTGCTCCAGAGATACTACAACTTCTATAACCATTAAATATTGCCTAGTTCATTTCATTATCATATATTCTATACGTACCATTTCTTTAATCAAGTAATTCTGTAAGCTTCACTACAAAGTAATTTATAATAATCAACACACTTGACCAGATTCCTTCTCATGAGAAGAAATCCACATGTTGCATCAAATGTTTATTAGTTAAGTTTATTAGTGTAACTAATCCACATTTGATGCAACATGTGGTTTTGCTCTCGTTGCAGGTTAACGCGAGCGCATGCTCCATTGCTGACCAAAACATGGGCAGTGCTGTAGAGCTTCTGTGCCTTTAACAATGCATCAGCATATGAGGGGCATGTCTCAGTTTGAGCTTCATGAGTCATATCACTCTTCCATTGCATAAGGGGTTTCACTTGGTTAAATGACTTTTAAAAATAGAATTTTAGCATATTTGTACTGATTTTATAAGTATAAAAAGTACAGATTTAAGTATGACAAACAAATAATTATATACCGTAAATATTATACAAAAAAGTACAACATTCATATAAAAATATACATTTATGAAATGTTGGGTTATAAAATGAAATATGAATGTATAAAATGTCAGATAAAAGCAAAATTTTAGATAACAGCTAATGACTGTAAAATACGTTTGGTCTGTCTAAAATAAGTAAAATACCTTCATGTCTGCCATGGAACTGGTGCTGGTACCTACACGATCCCTGACCAACTGGTGCTCATCTTGGCCGATCGAGTATGATACACACTGTCAAAGTGAAACCAATTATTGTTAAGTCATGGGTTATGCTGTATTAAAAACATGATAAACATTCTTTAAGGTTTATAAATCCAAAATGCTCTGCTTCAGAGGAGAAATTCATTTAGAGTTACTAACCCCAAAAGTCACAGATTAACAAACAGCAACTCAGATTAAAGCTGTATCTCAATATCATCGCTTTCCCCACCAAACTCTTTATGAATAGCAAAGATCTGGGCCAGTATTCAAAAGCTTCATAGGATTCTCTTACAGAGCTCCTATCTTGGTCTAAAAAGTCCTAGCTGGAAGTCTTAGAATAAAAGTGATTTAGAAAACTTCTTAGAGCAACTCTGAGTAAGGAAAGTACAAAAACTTTATCTTAGAGGGGGTGTGGTTGACCCCGTTGCTAGGGATGATGCAGTAGTTCAAGGCCTGTGATTGGCTGATAAAAAACAACCTCTGACCTCTGCAAAGGTCTTGAAATGTGCTCTTTGTAAAAATACGTAGAATAAATGATACTAGAATAGACAGTGAAATCATAATGTTTTATATAATGAAATTGTATAATCATGACTACAGGCTACTTTATGCAAAGTTTCTGTTATGGGTTAAATATCTAACAACCAACCAAATGTTGAAATGTGTCTACTTTTGAAACAACCAATTTCCACACAGTAGTTACTATATTTAAGTTCTTACATTTATTTACTAAACTGATTTTATTACTTGTAATCCATTTCAGATCGATGGGAGCAAAATGTCTCAGCTTTTACCATTTTACATGATTGCAGGACAGTTTATTTAAGTTGCACTTTTGGATGGTATGTAGTCAACAATCTAACAGAGATGGAAGAAGTAAAAGAACAAGAAAACCAAATTGGACAGGAGAGCAGAGTTTACTTTTAGCTTTACGTTCAGTGTTTGGAGAATATTTCTTCTTTCCGCCTTTTTTCCCCTCTGCTATAGAAACTCTTAAGCGTCTTTAAAGTCCTCCTCTCTACTCTTAACAAGTTTGACCTTAGGAGCTGTTTTTAGTGCTAAGCTGTGAATCATTTTTATCTTTACTAAGATTTAATCCTAAATTTAAAGGGAAATTCTAACAAAAAATGTCATAATTCTAAGATTTTTCTTAGAATTTTGTCACTAGGAGCAACTTTTAGCAACTTTTTTTGGGCCCTGGTGTTTAACATAATATTCAACTGGATTATAGACTTCCTGGTAGGGCAGACAGAAAGTCGACTTCCTTCACATTGATTCCGCCCTAGAAGGGTATGTCATCGGCTCACTGTTTAAATATGACTGTTGCTAAACACGGCCCTGACATCATTTTCTAGTTTTCAGATGACGCAACCTGGTGTGTCGCACTGGTTTCATGACAATTACCTCTTTCCAAACTGAATCAAAATAAAGGAAGTGACAGTGAAATGTAGGAAGTTCCAGAGCAGAGAATGTAAACCCATATACACACCTGTGGAAAGAACCAAGAATGCCTATCTACATGATATTTTTGTCATTTGTGTCCAGGCATTTGTGTACGTATTTATAAGAAAACTACAGTAGTTAGCTGGACTTAAGCTAGATGTTAGCTAGCTACAAGACCCAAGTCTGCTGACTCCACTGAATATACTGTAGCTGGAATTAACACACACACACACACACACACACACACACACTCAAATGCTCATTCAGACACTACGGGCAATTTGGGAATCAATATGCATGTCTTTGGACTATGGGAGAAAACCCACTAAGCACAGGGAGAACATGCAAACTCCATGCACACAGACCCCAAGGCGGAAATCAAACCCGGAACCTGGAGGTGTAATTCGACAGTGCAAACCACTAAGCCATTGTGCTGCCAGAGGAAGTTCCAGATATACAGTAAACAGCGACGTGGTGATTCCAGTTTCCTCCCACAGTCCAAAGACATGCGGGTTAGGTTAATTGGCGTTCCCAAATTGCTAGTAGTGTGTGAATAAGCGTGTAAGTGTGTGTGTGCCATCCCTATCCAGGGTGTACCCTGCCTCGTGGCCTACAGCAAGTCTCCTGGTATAGGCGCCGGGTCCCCCGCGACCCGGTATACAGGATAAAGTAGTATAGATGAGGAGTGAGTGAAATATTCATTAATTCATTCATATTTAGCTCAGTGGTAGGTGTTTCGCCTGCCATGCAGAAGGCCTGAGTTTGATTCCCAGCAAGTGCCCAAACCCCAGCCACTGGATAAAATGGGAAGGTTGCATCAGGAAGGGCATCCGGTGTAAAAACCTGTGCCTAGCTTGTACAGTATGTGCGGACCGGACGGTCTGCTGTGGAGCAGCCGAAAGACCAACAACAGATTTAATTATTAAACCTTTAACAATTAGTTTTTATGGTTTCATGCACCTTCTCCAACATGGTTGTTTAAGAAATGAGAAACTACCCACAGCATGACAATTATATCACGGAATTGTTGCCACCTATGATATACCTATATGAATCCCTGCAGTAATTATCCAATCAAATGCTTGTATGTATTTCCTTATTCATTTCCAAACAGTGACTTTTTTGACTAGCATTACAAACACAAGACACAATACGCCCTGACAAGCAAATACTGTACTATAATAGGCCTAGGTTAGCGCAAATTGCTAAAATATCTCTGAGTTAACAGAATAATTGTTTAATGACTAGGCTATATATAAGCCTCTAACATACTGTAGGAAGGTGACTTTATAATGAAAGCATACTGTAGGATCCAGCTTTTAAGATTAAATGTAATTAGAACACTGAGGCTCTATTTATTTTGGACGGTACTTACGGACTATTAAGCTACATAATTATTTGAGTCAGTCGTTAAGTAATTGAGTTCAAACGTGCAAGTAACCCAGGTTTTAGTTCTCCAGTTTCACCTGATTTCTCTGACTGGCTTTAAATTCAATGTTATTGAAACCTGACCTTTTTCGAAGTTGCCTCTTTGAAGTTTCAAAGTTTTATAAGTTGACTCTGAAACGATTAGTTTAAAATGGCTTGTTTTTCCCATCGCGGTCCCATTCCTAAGCTACGTAATATAGTCGTAATTTTTTGATTCAATACATGTTTTCGTGGGCGAGTTTGTGCCTGATTTCTGGGTGTGTGTGTCAAGTTAGAGTAAAACTGACAGAAGGAGGAAATATACAGTAGGAGTAACATGGGAAACCCCCCCCAGACTATTTTTTACCTCTTAAGGGGAATGTTTCTCTTGGTGACATTTCACCAGGTTATTACTGTCACAGCATGAATATAAAGTATTTTCTCTTATATTTACTTACTGTTGTAAAGTCATCTTGTATACTAACAGTCCTGATAGGGGGAACCGCATTGTGGCATTGTAACATGAAACCTAAAATCATATATCATTATTCAGTTTTACTGTCTGCAGTTTAATGCAAACACACACACACACACACACACACACACACACGCACACGCACGCACACACACACACACACACACACACAAAAAAAAAAAAAAAAAAAAAAAAAAAAAAAACATTACCCATTAATTATTGTTCATGTCTTGCTACATATACTGTAGTTGGTTAATGGGTTAATGGTGTATGGTGGAACATCAGTAACCTGCATGGTGTCATTACACCAGGAAACATCTCTGGAACAAAACATCTCTGTCTGAAATGTGTTCTCTTGTCTTGGCTTAACAGACTCCTTGGCAAAGGAAAATTTTAGGCAATTTTAGAAATGTCAAATAGGAGTTTTGAAATGACTGGAACTTGGTTAAGAACCCTTCAATACTTCAGTACAAAATCAACAAGGATAGTCAACAAGACCGTCAACGTTGTGGAAGAAATGAGGTTGGAAAAAAATCATAAATGGAGATCACAAACACTTGGTGAAGTTGCATGGTAAAAAAAAAAAAAGAAAAAAAAATCAACAGCAAAAAAACACAGCTATTCTTAATAATGGAAAAAACAACCTTTCCATATGCACACAGAACTAAGACTAAGGCTTCTCAGTTTTCTAGCATGGAATAAAAATTGGACTTGAAAGCAATGAAAACAGGTCATGTGGTCTGATGAGTCTGCCATTATTCCAGACAGTATTGATGGGTTCATCATGGTACGAAGGGAAGTTTCACAATAAGCTTATACTGTATAGTCAGGTCTAGGCTTAGCAACATGAAGTGACAATACATAAAATGAAGTCGACCTGACACCCTAAAGGTACTGAATGACCAGGTTGTCCAGGCGTAATCCATGAGTCAGATTGTGAAAGAGTGGATCTGGAAGCATCACACATGAACTGGGGAAAGACAATCACCTTTTAATAGATTTAGACACTACTGTGTATAAAATGTGTATGTTTTGCTATACATATAAATCTATAAATCTAAATATCATAAATGATTGTCTGGCTGTGATACGGCTAAAGGTTGGATCATGGAGTGAACTGAACATACCGGTTCACCATAACACTCTATAGGCGCCCCAGATCTGCACCTTAAGATCTAACATTAGATCAAATTAGATTAGATTCAACTTTATTGTCATTGCACAACATGTGCAACAGTATCAATATACATATGAATAAATATGAGTAATTGTAAATTTACAGATATGTCTAAATATAAATATGTGGAATAAAGATATACAGAAACTATATATAGGTGAATTTACAGTATGTGCAGTAGTATGAATATAGTTATGAATAAATATGAGTCATTTAACAGCTGGATGGGAATGCAGAGAATATACAGATACACACATATCTACTTATATGAATATACATATACAGTATTAGTATACAGTCTATGTGCAGACTATACAAATGAATGTACAGGGAGTATTTACAGAGGTATTAAACTGGAATGTTGGGTTACCAGTGATGGTGGTACCATCCATGTAAGGGGGTCAGTGAAGTTGTGTTCAATAAGGTAACCACTGTGGGGTAAAAACTGTTCCTCAGCCTGCTGCTCTTGACCTTTAGGCATCTGAACCTTTTTCCAGAGGGAAGGAGAGAAACAATTTATGTGCAGGGTGAGAGGTGTCCTCCACGATGCTTCGTGCCCTACGCAGACACCTCCAGACATGGGGTACCGATGATGCGCTGGGCGGTTTTCACCACCCTTTGGATGGATTTAGGGACCGAGACAGAGCAGTTACCGTACCAAACTGTAATAATGACAAGAACTCTATTCACAGAAGACTTGGCTAAATAAACTGGTCTTTCAGTCTAGGCTTAAAAACTGACTCTGTGCCTGAGATGTGAAGGTTATTTGAAAGGCTTTTCTGTAACTTTGTTACAGAAAAAAAGTAATATTATTGACATGAGCTTCAAATAAATGTCTGGAATCAATAATTACATCACAGTCTTTACTGATGAAACAAAAAGGCCATCCGGAGTAAGTGTGATCAGAAAGCTTACTTCTAGGTACATATGGTCCTATTAATAAAATTATAAAAAAAAAAAAAAAAACTTATTATTGGCAACTGATCAGGCCAATATATGTGATTTAGAACAGATTTAGTCTCTGTGCTATGATAAGACATAAATCATGAGTGATACATTTCATAAATGTTCATAAATCCAATGTAGGTATAAGGATAACTGCTGTGCTACAGTACAACCCATTCTGGGATGTCGGCGATATAAGAGAAGTTTAAATCGATTATTCTAGGTTAGCCTAGAATAGCCTTAGTCTGTGGCCTGGCCTGGGATCTGGGTAGTCACTGGTTATTTAGACCTGGTCTGAGACGACTGTATGAGCTACTGTACTGTATAGTGCAAAAAAAGAAAGCAGCATCCTTTGTAGTGGGATGGACACCTACAGTACCAGGCCAACCTAAGAGGCCAACGTTGCCCTCAAAGGGACTCCAAATATCTAGAAAGGTTTTTGGAGCACAACACCCTATTGTAAGCCATGACAGCATGTCACATGATGATCACTAATTTAAACACCTGCAACAAATCTCTTTTACTAACATCTTAGCAAACCCATGCTTGCCGAAGACCCGAAGATTACCCGCTGCCCTGGATCCTGGGAAGCACCTACTGTACATAACTACAGTATTTCCGCTGGAGCCCATAAAGGCCTAGCTAATTTAACGGGCATCAGTATAGAGTCTCTTCTAATCAGAGCCCAGCGCGTGTTTTGCTGAGAATTTCAAACCTGTTAGACACGTGAAGTGCAGAGGAGGAGTGCCCCAGTGTCACACTTGCTGCTAAATTCACCCACGCACTTCTCTTTGAGGGCTCTAATGCGAGAGTTGGGGGATTCCTAACGCCAAATAAGACATTGCTCTACAAAAATAACGCTGATCTTGCACTCAATAACCCCCTCTGAAATCTGGATGTGCTGCTCTAGTGCTACAATCTTCTCCGTCTATTAGTTCTAACTGGTATACACTTAACTCACTTAGAGTTCCAGATGTTCCAATGTGGATGAATTCTGCTTATTGTTTTTAGATGAAGAACTACTCTATATTAAGGATTCTTAAAAAAAAAAAAAAAGAAAGAAAAAAAAAAGAAAAGAAAAAAAAAAAAAGAAAAAAAGCAGAAGAAGGGGAAAATAAAGTATAAACACTGACACAAGAAACCCATGGCAAACGATAAAAATAACAAACGTCATCCAGTATATTTCTTCATTTTGCATCACAAATACAATTTTAACAGGGGAATGTACACTTTTTTTTTCTATGTAGTGAATAGCTTCACTTTTACATGGGTTAAATTGTAAAATAATAAAGGCAGTGACCAAGTCAGCAGATTACCTGAATGCACAGAATATCAATATCAGTACAGTTTTGTTTCCTTGATGTTTTTTTTTTGTTCCAAGACTATAATACTAAGATTCATTGGACCCAAATTGGGAACGATTGGGAGCCTTGCATGAACTGGCGACCAGAGAACTTAACCCAATGGAAAGTCTTTGCCAAATGCCTAAAAGTAAATGTAAAGTCTTTGTGATGTTCACTTTACTCTCCCAATACCTATCAGTACAAAATCTAAGTAATAGGTGGTTCAATAAAATCCAGTTCAAGTATGCTATGTAAATCCTGCCTATGACCACTACTTAAGGTTTGACTGTTTGAATTGATTCACACCGCAAACTCAGCCATTTGCTGCAGTGATAATGCGTGACTCTACTCCAAAGAACAGCTCAAACTGCACTATCAAGGTTTCAGATGATACCAGAGCAGTGAGACTCAAGGATCAACAAGGTGACAGTAAACAACGATGAGTAGGAAAAACAGACTGGTGTCAGCTCTTGTCTCATAAAGACAACAGAGATGAACATGGACTGCTCATCCAACACTCTCCTGTAGAGGCAGTGTTGAACAATATGTTTAACACAAGACCATGTTACTAACCAAAAACTGGTATTGAAGCTGCAGTGCATCACTGGAAGCAGAGGGGTACAGTATCCTCAAGAGCTGTGCTATTTAAATGATTATACAATCTAATCTAATCTGTTTGTGCAAATCATAGTTGCAAGCAACAATGAGCGGGCCCAGGTACCTGTGTTATTGCCAGCTGTGCGCAACAAACAACCTGTGTGCCTTTTGAGCATTTTAAGACCTCCAAAAAGCCCCTGTTGCTGATGTCACTCAATGTGGGCCAGGTTTGGTGGCGATCGTAATGGAGCAGGTGCTGGGGCCGATCACTGTTTATGTAGGATGTGTACCGTGTGTGTGTGTGTGTGTGTGTGTGTGTGTGTGTGTGTGTGTGTGTGTGTGTGTGTGTGTGTGAGTGTGTGTAGGATATGTGTGTGTAGGATGTGTAGAGTGTACATGTGTGTAGTATGTGTGTGTTTAGGATGTGTAGTGTGTCTGTAGTATGTGTGTGTGTAGTGTATGCATGTAGTATGTGTGTATAGTGTGTGTATAGCGTGTGTGTATGTAGGTTGTGTATGTATAATGTTTGTGTGTAGGGTGTGTGTGTGTGTGTGTGTGTGTGTGTGTGT
>JAAGKR010012672.1:0-12500 GCA_011419295.1 Clarias macrocephalus
GAGAGGGTGTGAGAGAGAGACAGAGAGAGAGGGGACAATGAGAGGGTGAGACAGAGAGAGGGACAATGAGAGGGTGAGACAGAGAGAGAGAGAGAGGGGACAATGAGAGGGTGAGACAGAGAGAGGGACAATGAGAGGGTGAGACAGAGAGACAGAGAGAGAGGGGACAATGAGAGGGTGAGACAGAGAGAGGGACAATGAGAGGGTGAGATGAGAGAGAGAGACAGAGAGAGAGAGAGAGAGGGGACAATGAGAGGGTGAGACAGAGAGAGGGACAATGAGAGGGTGAGACAGAGAGAGGGACAATGAGAGGGTGAGACAGAGAGACAGTGAGAGAGGGACAATGAGAGGGTGAGACAGTGAGAGAGACAGAGAGAGGGACAATGATGAGACAGAGAGACAGTGAGAGAGGGACAATGAGAGGGTGAGACAGAGAGACAGAGAGAGGCACTCAGAGGAAGATCAAGGCAGAGATAAAGGGTTAAGAGAACTGATATGATGAGTCATGCTCCTGTTGCTCCGTCTCTGTCTCTCTGGAACGTGGCAGCAGATCTCTCCATCAGACTTTTCCTCTCCCAGAACGTGTTGAAATCCTTCAAGGCCAGTTTTATTTGGTGGAACCGGTTCAGCAAAAAAAGAACTTTAAACATCTTCCCTAATAATTTGAGGTTTGCGGAACCTTAAACAATCTAAGACATTAATCTAAACATGTCGATGGTGTTGGTGTTTGTTTGAGAAGGTTGTCTAAGCAACGCGCAGCTGCTCTATCTGCAGCTTTACCTTCTTACAACCTATAAAAGATGTTCCGGAATGTTCCGATAAGGTTCTTTGTTAACAGAAATACAAACACAACCACAGTTTAAGACTGTGCTAGTTAGTGAGTATGTAGGTTACAATCTCAGCAGAAGGAGTCACTGGAATGTTCTGGAATGCTATCAGATTTATTATTAAAGAAGAGCTGATACCCAATGAAATAACCACAGAAGGTTAACCACTCTTAACAAAAATCAATCGGGCAAACAAACATGATTTGACATTTTCCAGCCTTTTGGTGCTGCAGAACTGCACTGTTGAACATTGTGGGTTTGGCCTAGTTATTGTTTGGTCCTGGAGCAAGTTTCCCACCTCTCACCTGCTCAACGTGTTGTCGTGGCACACAGTGACTTCAAAGTGACCAACACAAACTAAATAAATAAATAAATACATCCCAGAAGTGTCAGCGATACAACATGCCCCATTCTAGTTCTTCAGGAATCATTCCAATTAATAATCAGGACTTCTACTGAACCTTTCTGAAGTGAGAATTACAGTCCTGCATCAGTGAGACTACTAAGCCGACTTCTTCATATATATGCTTGAGTTAAATCTTAAAGGAGTTAAAATGACCTGATCACTTTTCCAGGTATTCTACTGGTTTATTCTGGTTTATCCAATAAACCCCATGTTTTACCATTTTTAGATTTGAACCAGATCCAAAGGACTGCTATAGCTGGCTGGGGTAAATAGCTGGGTCTCAGTTTTGGAGGCTACATCCTCCAAACGCACAGTTCTACACAGTCTTTGTAGCTCCGTCTCTCTTTGATGAAGGTCGAAGCGGAATGAGATGGTCTGGTCTATGGAGGATTTCCTATTCTTGTCACCAGCTGCCCTTCCCGTTGCATCATGAAGTGCTGTTCCTGTCGCCTAGCAACCTTGACTACTGCATCTGGACGAGTTATGGAGAGAATTGAAGGAGCCATAAAGTTAAATATTTTATATATATATATAAAATATGGTAGTAGCTAATCCCCTCATCAACACGAGGCATCGGTGTACGGTCAACTTTTGGCTCCATAGTGGATAAGTTGTTGTTACTAATACAGTGGAACCTCAGATTGTGAGTAATCCATTTTGCGAGTGTTTCACAAGACAAACAAAAATGTTTTATAAATTTTGACTTGAAAAACAAGCGTGCCTTGATTTACATACCATCGAGTATCATGTAGCAGGCATGCACTTCTTGTTTTGATGCCGAGTGTCATGTGATCACAACAAGCCAATGTTTTTTTTCTCTCTCTTGGGCTGCAGAATTGTGGGTAATCGTCTCCCCTGCTGGGTCTTAGTGCTCGTCTCTCACTTGTATAATCAACATTCGTGCACGCGTGTACTGTTTACTATAACACTGTGACCATGTGTGTGTAAAACGTCTTTTATTTTGTGTGTGTGTGTGTGTGTGTGTGTGTGAAAGCCGTCCTTTCACATGCGCGTGTTTATTAAAACACACGTGCATGCGTATAATGCAAAAGCAAGTCTTATTAGCAGTGGCGGCCGGTCAATACGGGGCGCAGGGGCGCCGCCCCCTTAAAGTGAGGCAGAGAAGAACGCTCCTTTAACATGTAATTATTTAACATAATTATTTATTTTAATAATGAAATGAAGTCATTTAGTCACAACATTCTGCTGTATTTCTTAATATAATTTATTTGCAATAAAAATCTAAATCTAAACTGTATTACATTCATTTGTGTTACTACGCGGGGCGCCGGACAAACGAGTGTCATTGGATATGTTCCTTGTGTATTTTCCCGATAAAACAGTGTTAGTATGTGTGTGTGTGTGTGTGTGTGTGTGTGTGTGTGTGTGTGTAGTCCTCCCCCCTCTCAAATGAGAAAGGAGGGAGAGACGAGGGAGTTGGTATTGGTCTCTCTCTCTCTCTGTGTGGGACACACACACACACACACACACACACACACACACACACACACACACACACACACACACACACACACACACACACTCTCTCTCTCTCTCTCTCTCTCTCTCTCTCTCTCTCTCTAACGGAAACACTGCTCTGTCATGATTATTAAAGGTAAAGTCCAGGTTAATTTGTTTTATTTTTACTTTACAGCAGTGATTCCACTGTGTGTGTGTTAGAGAGGTTAAAGATCCATTTCTCTCTCAAAGGAGAGAGGAGGAGGGGAGGAGGGGCACAGTGTATAATGAGGCGCACACACACACACACACACACACACACACACAGTGAAGGCTGAGAGAGAGAGAGAGAGAAAATGGATCTTTAACCTCTCTAATGATTTGTGCTTTTGCTTTCGGCCATCACTTAATTCAAGTCCAACAGTTAATGAAAGTCTAATAGCAGCCAAAACGTTTAATTGTGACGTAGGTTTATTCCAAGACTAAAAAGTGAAAGCATATAGGTTGGCATTGTCAATGTGGTGGTACTGATTTTTGGTAAGTTCTGTCTGGACACATATGGTCTCTTCACTCTGGAACCAAATCATAGGCATAGATCATGTCTTTCCTTTTGCTTCTCATCGAGAGGTTGATGACACTGTTGAGAGAACTCTGATTTTCCAGCCAAGAGCTTCTTCCATATCTGCAGCCAAACCCCTCCTCCTCCTCTCGTAGCTCAGGGATGTTCAACTGATGTTGTCTGAGTTTTCAGCAGGATGTTTGCCATGGAAGGAATGAATATTATACATGCTATAAAATGCTAAATTCCCCTTTTGTCCACTCTTTCCACCACTTTTGTCTTTGGTTTTCTCTTCTTGCCTCTTCTCAGACCTGGTCCCCGTTCAGTTGGCGATAGTGGTATAATCTCCCAATGTGTTCTCTTGTCCTTTTCAGATGCCCATGCTGGAACTTGTTTTGACAGTATCATAAATAATCGTTGTGCGAACCAGAACCCCCAGCGTATGACCAAGGCCCAGTGCTGCTGCTCGCGGGGCAGCTGCTGGGCCAGAAACACCATCCCTGAGTTCTGCCCCAACTTCGGAACAGGTAAAATGCTGGGAGGCCTAATAACCTGGTCACGTGTTATGAACATACTGTACGTGAACACTGTATATGAACATACATAAATATTAGATATACATATCAACTTAGCATATATGAAAATATGCCTGCTACAGGAGCTTACAGCAAATACCTAATGAGCTATAGATAGACTCATGTAAAACGATCTGCCATAAAATCAACACCAGTACCAGGTGAACCGAACAACACTGGTAATCAGTTATACCCCAGTAAACTGGTGACCAGATTATAGACACCTAAGGCTCACCCATGCGGGTCAATGTCTGCTGATATAGAAAGGCACCAGAAAACCCAGTCCACCACAACCCACCGCATGCACGGCCCAGCAAGCAATGAGCCCAAGGCCCCCGACCCGGCCTCCAAACTCACCAAATCCCAATCTGATCAAACCTGTGTGATGCACTGGACAAACAAGTCTGATCCACGGAGGCCCTACAGTACCCAAAGGATATGCTGCCAATGCATATTCGCATATTATATACACAACTTGTGTGTGTT
The DNA here is from genome assembly GCA_011419295.1 of Clarias macrocephalus. Lineage (NCBI taxonomy): Eukaryota > Metazoa > Chordata > Actinopteri > Siluriformes > Clariidae > Clarias > Clarias macrocephalus. Next base: position 4,312 of record JAAGKR010012672.1, read on the forward strand.
TGGCTATCTGATTTACATATCCATAAACCTAGGATTTCATGTACTCCATCATGTGTTTGTCTTGTATGTCTCCAGAGGAGTTCCAGATATTGTGTCAACAGGTCCAGCCTCTTGTTCCTGTTCCTATTGGACCTGGTGGACCTGGTGGACCTGGCGGACCTGGCACTCGTCCATATCTTCCTGGTGGTCCTGGCATAAGCCCATATGGTCCATATGGTCCATATGTTCCTGGTTTACAGGTTCCTGTTATTCCTGTTCCACATCCTGATCGACCAGCTGTTGTGCCACCACTTACTAGCGTACTAGGTATGTTTTGACACCAAGCTGGAGTCAAGTACACATACACGACTTTCCCTACAGTATGACCCAAAGCTCAAACCAAACCCTAACAAATCGCAGGGTTTTTCTACAATGCAGGTTACAGAACAGAAACTTCCCAGAGCTTAGATGCAGGTAGAGGATCTAATTATATAACCCATGAAGATCCAGAATAAACTCTAATTTCCAGCTCTTGAGCTCAGTGATTAGAAATCCCTTAAATCCGGAACCCTTCAAGATTAAGGTCAAGGCCAAGCCATCGCAGAATAAGGTACAAACTGCCTCAAGACTTTTAAAGAAACAGTCTCACACCAAAAAAAATGTTTTTAAAAAAAAGTCTAGCCCAAGATACAGGTTCAGACCCGTTCAAAATCCGAGCTCCCCAAATCCTAGACCAAGACCAAGACCAAGACCTCTACACTATGCCAAGGACTATCTTTAAGGAAGAACCAGTGCACAGACCAATACCAAACCATGGTTAAACTTCTGTCTCTTCCCGTGAACAGTCACATAGACATTCACATACACACTCTTTGCTCTGCGCCTGCTGCTGACAGGTAACACTTCCACATGTGAATTGGTGAGCAACCTGTGTTTGAACGGCCGCTGCATTCCAGTCCCGGGGAGTTACCGCTGCGAGTGTAACATGGGCTTCCGTCTTGACAACCGTGGCGAGTGTATTGGTAAGCGCACACACACACACACACACACACACACACACACACACACACACACACACACACACTGCGTTTATTCTGTTTAAGAGACATGCATACTGTCTATGTATGTAAATATATGTTTATACATGACAGTTTTGTGTGTGTGTGTGTGTGTGTGTGTGTGTGTGTGTGTGTGTGTGTGTGTGTGTGTGTGTGTCTAAGATGATGATGAGTGTGATCGTAATCCATGTGTGCATGGCCAGTGCATAAACATTCCAGGTTCCTACTACTGTCAGTGTCCTCTTGGATTTCAGACGACTGCGACCAGAACCGAGTGCAGAGGTGAGAAAGACACGCAGATTCCTCCAAAAACCTGTACTCAAAGCTTAAGGAAAATTCCCAGGAGCTTGACTGTGTGTTCGCATCAACATACCCTGTGACTCTCTTTTGTAAAATAAATAAAGCCATTAGGAAGATGAATAATTTTCAGATTCATATTTAAGTATCTACATCCTCTGTTTTTATAGGAAATGTGAAATTACTTAAACAAGTAATCATAAGTCCGAGTGCTTTCCTCTATCAAGTGACACATAAGAAAGGTTCAGGAAATGCATTCAGCACACAAACACACACACGCACACACACATTCTTGTGCCTTTAGATCTGGATGAGTGTGTGGCTAACGGACGTATCTGCAATAACGGACGATGTGTGAACACGGAGGGGAGTTTCCACTGCGTGTGCAATGCTGGCTTTGAGCTCACTTCTGATGGGAAAAACTGCCAAGGTAAGATACACACATACACACTTACACACACACTTGCACACACACAGAGGACGAGCTCTTGCATGTAGCAAAAAAAGCCAGGCTTGGCCGTTGTGCTGGAACAGTGCATGGTCTGCTGAGGCTCGCGGCACACACCATTTCATTTCTCCAGTTGTCACAGGGAGACAGTCTGAAGGTGTTTCTAATAAAAAATATAAAAACCTAAGATGTCTGTAGGAGAGAGACGTCTCAGGAGAGCAGCGCCAGCCTGATGGAGAAGCATATTGAGGTTTTATCTGGAAACATTATTGAAGTTCATGACTGTATTCGGAGAACAGACACAAGGAGGGGAAGTGAGACTCGGAAGTATTAACCAAGTGAAAGAACAAATACTGTGGGGAAGGAATAACCAGTCACTAAACTGCATACGGTCAGTAACACCGGAGCACCTCAGGGGACCGTTCATGCTCCATTTCTCTTCACTCTCTGCACCTCAGATTTCCAACACAACTCTGAGTTCTGCCACCTGCTGTAGTTCTCTGGTGACTCTGCAGTGGTGGGGTGGTTCAGGGGGGAACCAGAGTCGCAGTCTAGAGGAGCGGTGCACCAGAAGTCATCTGCTCCCAAACATCCTAAAAACCAAGGAGATGGTAGTGGACTTTAGCAAGCGTACAACTATGATTAAACCTGTTACCATCATGGGTGAGGAGGTTGGGATTGGGATTTGGGGTTGGGTGTTCACTTGAACAGCAGATCGGACTGGAAGACCAACAGCGATGCTGTGTATAAGACGGGGCTGAGCAGACTTTATCTCCTGAAGAAGCTCAGATCCTTTAACGTATGCAGCAGGATGCCGGAAATCTTTTATCAGTCTGTTGTGGCGAGTGGACTTTATAGTGCTGTGGGCTGCTGGGGAGCAACTCCTGTCAGTCATGGAAAACCCATCCCACCCACTGCATGATCGCATACAGAGGCAGCGGACTTCATTCCTACCATCACACTGTCCAACAACTTACCTCCATCTAACAGATGACAAGAACGACAATGTTCACTCTCACTTTACGCACACGTACACACACTGACTATTTTCATATTTCATCTCTTTACCTTATTTTGAATTGTCAGTTTTTTTGTTGTTGTTTTTTCCCCTCATTGCTGTTTGTGTAACCTGCTGCTTCTTTATCTATCTGTCTGTCTGTCTCTCTGTCTATCTGTCTGTCTGTCTGTCTGTCTATCTGTCTGTCTGTCTGTCTGTCTGTCTGTCTCTCTGTCTATCTATCTATCTCTCTGTCTGTCTGTCTCTCTGTCTGTCTGTCTGTCTGTCTGTCTGCCTCTCTGTCTATCTATCTATCTCTCTGTCTGTCTGTCTCTCTGTCTGTCTGTCTGTCTGTCTCTCTGTCTATCTATCTATCTGTCTGTCTCTCTCTCTGTCTGTCTGTCTGTCTGTCTCTCTGTCTATCTATCTATCTGTCTGTCTCTCTGTCTCTCTGTCTGTTTTATCTATCTATCTATCTGTCTATCTGTCTGTCTGTCTGTCTGTCTCTCTGTCTATCTGTCTGGCTGTCTGTCTGTCTCTCTGTCTGTCTGTCTGTTTATCTATCTATCTATCTGTCTGTCTGTCTGTCTGTCTCTCTGTCTATCTGTCTGGCTGTCTGTCTGTCTATCTATCTAGAAAGAAACAGGAAGTTATTACTGTGTAAGGAAGATGGAAGGTGTGGAGGTCTGAAACAGAGTGCTGGAGAAAGAAGTTCTTTATTTTACACCTGTATTAATTCATCTTATTGATATAACTTCCTGATAATAAAGTGCCATTGTTTAAAAATAGAGAGAACTAAATGGACAGACGAGAGTTATTAAAGGTCTCCCATTCCAGCCTCTTGTCCAGGCCCAGTTCTCTGGTCTTCAGTAATATTGTGGGAAATGAGTATTTAATATTCAGTACATGATTAAAGCAGATGTATTTCTGCAGTTCAGCTACCAGGTTCAGAAAAGCAGGCAGCAAGTGTGTTTTATTTTTTGTTTACTTGTTTTTTTGTGTGTGTGTTGCTTAGATATGGATGAGTGTAAGATTAGAAACATCTGTCTGAACGGGATGTGCATCAACGATGACGGCAGCTTTAAGTGCATCTGTAAAGCCGGGTTCCTGCTGGACGGCACGGGGCGTTACTGCATCGGTGAGAGGCTTCACACAAAACCTCGTGCCATATCAGGGGTGGACGCGTCACTAACACACTACACTTCAGTGAACGTAGCAGCAGTCGGCTGGGATTTCTAACCTGGTCTAGTAAACTGATCAGAGCAGATGATGAATTACATGAATAGAAATATGATTATAGTTTAGTTTAAAGAATATTAATGTATATTACATGGCGTCTGGGTGACGTATTGGCTGGCACTGTGGCTGCGCACCTCCAGGGTCGAGGGTCTGATTCCTTCCTGGAGTTTGCATGTTCTACCTGCTACACTGGGTGGGTTCCATGTAGTGAGCAAGTGTGTGTGTCCTACGATGGACTGGTCCCCTACACAGCGTGTACTCAGCCCCCAGCTTAGTGCCCTGAGACTCCAGCGATAGACTCCGCCAACCCAGTCCCCAGAGAGAACGAGCGACTGAGTGAGTGTGTGTATCGGACAGTAATTTAAAGTAAAGTAAAGCCTTTATTTGTCACACATACATTACAGCACAGTGAAATTCCTTCTTCGCATATCCCAGCGTAACTGGGGTCAGCCATGATACAGCAACCCTCGAACCCACAACCTTTGAATAGCTCCACAGCTGAGCCTAGAAGTCCAATCCTCCATTACGCTGCCTGTAATGTTGACTAGAAATTAGAGTACAAACGTTCAATTGTAGTTACACTTAAATGAAATATGAAAAGATTCTCTGCATTCTCTCATTTTTGTCCGTTTTCCATTTTTGTACTGGTCAGGGTTTAAACACACCCTAATGTGACCTCATATGAGAGAAGCCCCTCTCCCCAGACAGTGGCTCAGGTCTGCTGTTCTCTGGTGGCTGGGACTCAGCAGGGGCTCATTTTCATAGACACTGAAACAATGAGAAGTGGAACAATGCATCATCTGAGGGGTATTTTAGCTGGAGCATACACACACACACACACACACACACACACACACACACACACACACACACACACACACACACACTCTCTCTCTGAGTGGAGCTCTGAGACCTGTGTTACCTTGTTACAGACATAGTCACATACGGGAGCTTTAGGTAAAGTAATAAAGCACAATAACGCCGGACTCATTCACTCCGGGATCATAACGTGTGGATGGTTTAAAGGACAAATGTACAGGCTGTGTGCTGAGACAAACCGGCCGTGTGTGTGAGAGGGAGGCAGGGGCTTGTAATTATTCATGGATGTATATGTGACTGTAGGACTGTTACGTTAAATATAATAATATAATACAATCTATAATATAATATCATCTCCATCTCAGCTGGAAATCCCTGAAGACTTTTCAAACATACACTCCTGCAAAACAGAACACACCCATCTCACAGCAGAGGCCCAGCGCCATAATGCCAAGTACAGACAGTCTGTACACACACACACACACACACACACACACACACACACACACACACACACACACACACACACACACACTCTCACAGTGTTCCTAATGGGTCATTATGGTTGATGTATTCTTTCATTAATGATTTGTGTAGTCTAGTGAGGAACTTGGCATTCTCTCTGTTTAACAAAACCAGCTTATGTGCGCACACACACACACACACACACACACACACACACACACACACACACACACACAGGCCAGTGAGTTCAGTCATAACACTCTCACACATTGTTTGGATTGAAGTGATTGTGATCAGTTATGCATGTGAGAGAGAGATTCACATCTAATTAACCCTGAATTGATCAAATAAATGCAGCTTATTATTATAATCATTACGTTATAATTCTAATTATATTTTCGTATGCAATTTGGATCATTACAGTGTGGCTCTGTAGTGAAAGTGTATTGAACTGATTAAATCACGTTTTGACAATGCAATTGAATTCAGATTTCAGTTTAACTTTAAAAAATGATTTAACTCACCAACAATTCATTAAACAAATCATTTCCTGGCTACACGCCCGTCCTTAAACACCTAGAAACAAAACATCGGTCAAAGAAACTCTGCCACAACACACACGTTCACAGAACGAACTGCCACAAACAGGAACTCTGTCCACAAACACCTACTACAGTTTAACTGGTCCATTTAAACTGATGACCTGTAAACTAAGGATACTCTGAAGTACTGTATGAAAACGGCAAACTGGGGATGTGTAAAGTAAGGTAAAGGGAAAGTGGGGACCTGTCAAGTACAAAAAGACAAACTTGTAAACTAGATAAAATGGAAGCCAGACAAGTGTAAACTAGAGATACTACTGAACCTACAGGAGGTAAACTAGACACATGGAAACTAGGGAAAAGGGAAACTAGCGGCCTGTGTAGTAGACAAACTACAGACTACTAAGTCCTAAACCAGATGTTTGCAAATTAAGGACAATGTAAACTTGACAGGTGTAAAATAGAGATCTGTAAACTATATCTGTCTGATATATTTATACTCAAATTTTCTTTCTCTGTGTGTGTGTGTGTGTGTGTGTGTGTGTGTGTGTGTGTGTGTGTGGTTGATTCAGACATTGATGAGTGTGAGACTCCAGGTATGTGTTTAAATGGCCGCTGTGTGAACACCGAGGGATCCTTCAGGTGTGAGTGTATGCCGGGACTTGCTGTCGGCCTTGATGGTCGCACATGTGTGGGTGAGTCTCTCTCACACACACACACACACACACACACACACACACAGAACACACAACACACTTACTTGCTGTCTCCTGTCCCACAGACACACACATGCGCAGTACGTGTTATGGCGGTTATAAGCGAGGCCAGTGTGTTCTGCCGTTCTTCGGTGCTCTGACAAAATCTGAATGTTGTTGTGCGAGTACGGAGTATGCATTTGGAGAACCATGCCAACCCTGCCCACCACAGTCCTCAGGTAACTAACACAATCACACACACACACACACACACATGTTCAGAATAAAGAAACCAACATCCTGAACTCTAAAATCAAAACCCAGCATCAAATTAATGGACCCCACAACCGAGAACACAAACCCAGGAGTGAGTAATTCCCAGGTCCTAACACAAAGTCCCACAATTAAATATGCTCCAAAAGTTTAACCCAAACCCAAAAGGTTCTGTTTATGGTTCAACAATCAGAAAACAGAAACACTAGGAGCAAACACACATATCAGAACCAAATACTTAAAACAGAACCTTGTCACTTCAGAACTTTTACATAATCTAAATATCAAAAAGCAGAATGTACCCCAAAAGCAATAATACTGAATCTACAGTCACACACTTCAAGCCAAGGAACAAATGCTCAACATCCAGATCACAAACAGTGAAAACACAGAACGCATTGCTCAGAAGAAAAAGAGAAATAAAAGAACAGCCAAGAAACAATCCAATATCAAGAATCAGATTCTAAACTGTGGAACTCTGCCAACAAGCAGCTGACAGAAACCCAAACACCTTCCACGAACCCAAGAATCAACCAATACTACAACCCCTAACCTAAGCAAGTACTCAAGACTTTAATGAACCCACCTTAAACCCTGGCATCAAACTGAACAAACAGAACAGCACCCAGGAACTGCAACCATTATTAGAACCTAAAAGAGAACTCAAGCCAGAGTGTAATGCCAAATTGTATTACTGTATAATTGCTTTAATTGTATATACAGTGGAACCTTGGATTACGAGCATAATTCGTTCCGGAAGTGGACTTGTGTTCCAAAACACTCGTAAACCAAATCATCATTTTCCCATAAGAAATAATGAAAACTCAAATTATTCATTCCACAGCCCCAAAAAATAAATACATAAAAATAATTAATACAACCTATAAAATGAAAATAAAACAAATTAATCTGCACTTTACCTTTAAAAAAAAGTACAAATAAATCCCGACAGATAAGTGTTTCTGTTGGTGCGCGCAGGCGCTGTGTGTGTGTGTGTGTGTGTGTGTGTGTGTGTGTGTGTGTGTGGAATTAGCCCCTTCCCTCACCTCGTTTTACACAGTAACACTCCTCCTCCCTCTCCCCACCTCAAACGTTTTAAATTTCACAACAAACACATAAACACAAACACCAGAAATACCGTTTTAACAGGAAAAAAAATCTCTCTGACACTGGCATAAGCATACTAAGGGAATCACTGCGGTAAAGTAAAAAAAAACAAAAACAAAACCAGCACCTTACCTTTGAAAAGAATCGCGACAGAGCAGAGTTTCTGTGTGTTTGTGAAGCCGGGAGGGGTGAAAAGGCAAGACAGCGTCTGTGCATGTGTGTGGGTGTGTGTGTGTGTGTGTGTGTGGGGGTGTGGGTGTCAAATTAGAG
>JAAGKR010012673.1:0-14190 GCA_011419295.1 Clarias macrocephalus
GGGGATGGAAGGAGATAAGAGTGACGTGGTGTCTCAGGATCAAACCATAATGCAGTACGAGTGTGACATTCTGGCTAGACGCTTTGCTTCTGTGTGGAATTATGTGAGCCACATTTCTGCGTCTGAGGAAGAAGCTACCTGCAAGTTGTTCAATTGTAGTGTATCTCCTCTGAGCACTGGACAAGTTAAGACTAGACCCTGGTTGCATTCCTCCTTGGTTGGCACCGGTGTTATGCGATATCTTTAATACATGTACCAACATGACGTTTTTCCAAAGCAATGGAAGGAGGCTATAGTCACATCTGTTCCCAAAAAAGCAAAGCCTAGTTTTCCAGCAGATTATCGCCAGATCTCGATACTCGGCTGTGTTGGAAAAGGGTTTGAAGGAATTCCCAGGGACGCGATTCTGGAGGATACAGTTACTAAGATCGCACCATCACAACACGGCTTTATGAGAGAGAGAGAGAGAGAGAGAGAGAGAGAGAGAGAGAGAGCGAGAGAGAGAGAGACAGTGAGAGAGAGAGCGAGAGAGCGAGAGCACGACTGACACGGCCTTCATTCAAATGCTGCAGCTCCCCCAAAACGGATATACTGTACATGCTGTTTTTGTTGATCTCACTCGAGCTTTTGACACGATTGATCATTCCTTCGCTGACTTGCATGTCAGACGACCCCTTTGGCTTATTCTAAGCAGCTCCAGTATCTGAATAACAGAGAGCGGAAGGTGAAGTGGGGCTCATGTGAGTCCAGCTCCGGTTCCAGCTGGTGTTCCTAAGGTTCTATCCGCTTTGCTTTTTGTTAGATGTATAAATAGCCTGGACTCCGTTTTGCCTCCTTTGGTTCTACCTGTGAAATATGTTGATGATTTAACAATCACAGCGTTTTTTTTTTTTTCTCCCTAATTTAGTCGTGTCCAATTCCTCCCCGTCACTAGGGGGCTCCCACATTAAGGCTACTACTACCACTCCGCCGGGAGGGCCGAAGACTATCACGTGACGCCAGCCGACCGCATCTTTTCGAATTGCTCGCTCGCGCACCGTTGGGGGCGGAGTAACACACTCGGAGGACAGCGCTATCCGCTCCTTCCGTTGCGCGAGCTCACAGACGCCCCCGACTGGCTGTAGAGCCCTGATTAACATTGTGCATTTGGAAATGCTCTTACTTGCACTATTAAACACCATCATGAGTTTAACTGTGGTTGCACTGTGGAGCACTAAGTACCTCTCATCCCTCCCCTCTGAGAGAGCTCGGCCAATCAGCTCTCTATAGAGCTCCGGCTGCGAGAAGTTACAGAACTAGCGATCTCCGGATGATAGGGCGAGCGCTGCACCACTGCGCCACTCGGAGGCCCCCAATCACAGCGTTTCTAATGGGATCTTTACCTGCACTCACTCAGAAGGCTTTAGATTCTGTACTGGGATGGGGACAGGAATTTACATTGGCAGTAAACGGAGCTAAGACTGTGGACGTGGCAATTAGTGCTAGAAGAGAGAACAAAATGCAAACTCCATGCACCCAGAGACAGGAATCGAACCCAGACCCTGGAGGTTCGAGGCGACACTAACCACTACACCACTGTGTCACCCTCCGAAGCAAACAGTTTTTGCCTAAAAATAAATAAATAAATAAAATAAAAAAAATTCACATCTGTATAATTTCCAGTTGGATCACGCTGTGATGTGACCTTGATGTGACATTTATTTAATGCAATATAAAACAGGGGCACTTGTAAAAAATAATAATGCATTGATGTTACAATTCTCCACATAAAGTTGCTATTGTAGTTCAGGGAAAAATTCAATGTGACACCTCCGAGCTCTATTTTTGCTAAACGCTTTTACCAATGTTTCATTTTTTTCACTTGCTCACAAAACCGTACAGATGAGTCATAACCTATCCAGAACCCAGCGTACAGAGGCTGAGTGAATGTGGTTTGGACTCTGTGGAGGAGCCTCATCGTGTCAGAGACGCTGTAGAAGGACAGAGTTCCTGCACTGTGATCCACATACACCCTGATTCTGGAGGACGCCGGACCTCTGATAGCAGTCTGAGTAAAGTCGTGCCAGAAGGAGACAGAGGAAGACGAACACTCCAGACTCCAGGACTCACTGTTCAATCCAAACATACTCTCACAATCCTCTGTTTTCCTGCTGATCCCTTTATATGACACAGATATGTTCACATCACCGCTCCACTCCACCTCCCAGTAACAGCGTCCACACACACTCTCCTGACACAACACCTGAGTGTAATAGTCAAATCTCTCTGGATGATCAGAGTTTCGCTGTTCTGTCTCACTGCGCGTCACTGATCGGTTCTTCTCAGACAGAATGAGTTGATGATGTGCCGTGTTGGGATCCAGAGTCAGATAACACAAATCTAAAAGAATAAAAAAGGTTACAGGTTAGTTATTAATCACAGGATTTATGAGTGACAGACACCTGTCTGTGTTTCTGTCCTTCTCATGCTGCTCTATATGGTTGTGTCCCAAAGTAGCTAAAGAGAACCCATTCATACAAAGAAGACAGAAATATGTACATAGTCATTTATTTATTAAGGAAAATGTTCCATAAGATACAGTGGAACCTCGGATTGCGAGTAACTCAGTTTGCGAGTGTTCTGCAAGACAAGCAAAGATTAGTAATAAATTATGACTTGAAAAACTCGTAAAACATCCTGGATTACGAGCGCCGAGTATCATGTGTCACGCATGCGCTTCTTGTTTTGACAGCGAGCGTCACATGATCACAACTGAGCCAATCGCTTTTCTCTCTCTTGCGCTGCGGAATTGTGGGTAATCGTCTCCCCTGCTGGGTCTCAGTGCTCGTCTCTCACTGGTATAATCAACATCCGAGCGCACGTGTACTGTTTACTGTAACACTGTGACCACTCGTTATTTCTTATGGGAAAATTTTATTTGGTTTACGAGTGCTTTGGAACTCATAATCCAAGGTTCCACTGTATGTGTAATTTGACAGTGAATTCAATCAATCAGGAGTTTTTACTCACTCATCATCTACAGTATATCACTTTATCCTGAATTTATCCTGAATTTTGATGAAGCCTATCCTAGGAAGCTTAGGGCATGAGGCAGCGTACACCCTGGACAGGGTGCCAATCCATCACATGACACATACACTCATTCACACACTACAGGAAATTTGGGAATGCCAATTAATTGTTTTATTAATTAATTGTCCAATCTTTGGACAGAAACCAGAGTACCGGGAGGAAATGTGAGGAAGGAAGGGAGGAAACCCACAAAGGGAGAGAACATGCAAACAGAGAGAGCTGGGAATTGAACCCGGCCGGAAATCAAACCTGGACCCTGGAGGTGCAAGACAACAGTGTTAACCACTACACCACTGTGCCGCCCAGGAGTCTTCAGTCAATGAAAAAAAGTTGAAATCAGAAATAGTTGATATTCATCTCTAAAGATATAGTTTGGACCGCACTAATCCACGATGAGACAGCTTGTGAACAGGTTGTAATTCCGCTTTTACTTCAAACTTTTTTCATGTAAAAGGTAATAAAAACCATCTGATCATAGAGGTTCTTAGAATTAGGTAAAAACAACCTCAGTAAGTAAACCTTTAACAACAGTAAGTATAATTTTTCACCATGCCTTTACTAATTTAACACAAATAAAGCTTAATTGTGGACAGAACTAAAACCCAATAGGATCAGATGATTTTTATTAGGTGTTTACACACACAAAAGAGGAGGGGATACTAACTCTTGAGCATGCCTGTACACTACCTCTCTTATTGTGGATTGGTGCAGTCCAAACCTCATCTTCTGTTTCTGCTGAAATGCTGTTTGGTTTTCACTAAACATGGCGCTGTGCATTAAGGCCAAACAACTTCACTTTGGTCTCATCTGTCCAAAGGACGTTGTTCCAGAAGACATGTGGTTTATTCAAATGCAGATGTGTGAACCTCAGCTGTTCTTCCATGTTCTTCTCAGAAGAGGTTTTCTCCTCGCAACCCTTTCAAGCAAACCGTACTTGTTCAGTCTTCTCTTAATTGTGCTGTCATGGACATTAACTCAGCGAGGTCCGTAGGGTCTGAGATGTAGCTCTTGTTTTGTTTTTGTTTTTTCATATTTCTCTGAGCATTTGCACGGCCTGGCCTTGGGGTGAAGGTACTGGGACGTCCACTCCTGAGAACATTGGCAATTGTCTTGAATGCTTTCCACGTGAATAAACTTTCTCACTGTACGGAATGTTGAACTCCAAATAGTTTGGAAATGGTTCCTAACCCTTTCTAGATTGATGTGCATGAAGGGCCCTGATGTGATCGTTATGTCTTTCCCTCTTGGCTTTGTGTTAACACTCACCTGAATGCTCCAGACCAGCAAACTGCCAAAACTTCTGCTTTCAACTTCTTGATCAATTAATCAAGGGCTGATGATTAGACCCACCTGGCTGCAACTTACTCTCTTACATCCTGTGAAAGCAGTTAGGGGGAACTTAGTATTGCCCATGTTTTTCTGTTAAATAAATAATGTAATGGTGTCTAATGATCCGCTATGATCAGATTATTTTTATTGTGTCTTTACCCAGAAAACACATAGAAGGAGGAAATTCAAAACCACTGATATCCTCCTGCTTGCATGGTGGCTTTTTAGTTCCCTCACACCTCTAGGTCTCTGGTCCATTGGCGAAGTTTGGATGGTCTTTCACTGCTTGATGGTTTTCGTCTGGTTACTCTGTTTTGTTTTCTAATTGGCACTAATAGTTTATATATGTTTGTGTGCTTCTGCCCGGTGATTTGTTGTCACCCTAACACTAACCCCTAAGGTCCCTGGGATAGGCCCGAGGTGCACCATGTCCTCCATGATCCTACACAAATGGATGGATGAGTGGTGGAGTAGAGGAGTGGTATCATGTATAATCCCAGTGCTGTTAACATCTATCACCACTGCCATAAACTAACTATCACGAAACGAACTGTTCCTGCTTATCTGTTTAATTTATCTAGATGTAGTTTACAAGGTGCCGTCCGATTGATTGGCACACCATCCAGGGCTTCAGGTCCCCCACAACCCTGTATACAGGATAAAACAGTGTAGCTGATGAGTGAGTCAATATAAGTCAGTAATTTACAAGGCTAACAATAATACTTTCTGGTTTTATGCAGTCTTGTTCCTGCTTCCTTCCCATTTCTATTAGCTTCTTTACCTTCTGGATGGATTTTGTTGAATTCCTCCTCACAGATTTCCTCGACTCGTTTTCTCAGACCTGAGAGAGATTTCCTCACTCCATCCAATGAGAGATGTTGATTGACAGTGAAGCTGGGTGAGTCCTCACATCCAGGAGAAACACAGAGAGACGGGAAACTCTACAGAGAGGAAACACATCATAGAGAAGGAGAAAAGTGTAGGAGAGGAACGAATGAATCTCAGACTGAATCAGACCAAAGACACACTTGTGATCTCAGACAGGAACATTTATTGTTGCTGTAATGAGCTTTTAGGAGGAGACTTTGTGAGGAACAGCGCCCTCTGTAGGTCAGACAGTGAGTGTTACCTGGAGGAAGTGGATGTGATCGTGTGTGTGTGAAAGCTGCTCCAGCTCAGTGACTCTCCTCTTAAGATCAGCAACCTCCTGCTCCAGTTGCTTCAGGAGTCGTTCAGCTCGACTCAGTTCAGCTTCCTCCTGAGCTCTGATCAGCTCCGTCACCTCCGAGCGCTTTTTCTCCATAAGGCTGATCAGCTCAGTAAAGATCCTCTCACTCTCATCTACTGCTCGCTGTGAATGCCTCTGTTAGGACACACACAAGTCTTCTTTTAGACACACAAGCCCTGTGTGTGTGTGTGTGTGTGTGTGTGTGTGTGTGTGTGTGTGTGTGTGTGTGTGTGTGTGTGTTTTCACTCCTCACCTTAATAGTGTCCACAGTCTGTTTCAGCTTCTGCACCTTCTCCTGCTTCTCCTGGATCTTCTGCTGGGATTTCATCTGCTCCTCCTTTAGCTCATTCTGATACCAGTAGAACCAAATGATCATATTTAATCATGTTTTTATTTTATACAAATCCCTGAAATACAAACATTTCAATTCATTGCGTACAAGTGAAGTGACCTTTTAGGGTAAAAGACTGCTACGGATATGTAGAACAGTCACCACTTGAAAATTGTACAAATTTTTAAGTATCATAGGCTCAGCCACAGTTCAGAGTGCCAATGCTCTGTGTTGGAAATATAGACAGTATACAAATTTGTTTATTTGAGGGGAACCCTGAGCAGAAACTCTCTCTTCTACATGAAAGAAAATTCAGACATGTATTAAAAGAAACAAACACACAAACATGAATTTGATGTTTTGTATTTTTGAGCAATTTTCCTTGGACTTTTCCAGTTTCATAAATATTATTTTCTCATTTTATGGTTGTAAAGCACCATAGTGGGCACAGAAATCACAGACACGAGGCGGAAAAATGATATATAAATATATACTATATTATACTGTGCTCTACTGTATTGAATCACTTCAAACCAGATTTATTCATGCACTTAAATCTCCTTTTGAATTATTATTTGTTTAAAGATGTCTTAAATTACGACACTGTCTCTTGTTTCATTTAATATTATCTTAATCACTTGTTACTCATCTGTAAGGGGAAAATGTTGACATCCATGATCTCTTGGTTATTTGTGATCTTTTCTGTTGGACGGGACACTCTGCCCTCATGTGAGAAGGATATTTGCAGTGAGATTCTCTGTTCCTATTTCTCCAGCCTTCTTAGTCTTTTATTTTGGTAAACTGCATAGCAAATTGTCATAAGATTTACTCATGTTTGTCCTTGATAAGTCTCCTGTCCGGTGCTTTGCCCGCACAGGAGGGTGTGTAACTACTATATATGTGTGTGCTTATCGAGTAAAATTCAGACTGGTGAAAGAGCAATCATCCGTGTTCTGGCTGTTCTTTGACCTCTTCTCCTGAGCTCAGAGGCGTGTGGCAGACGGACTGGCTTGCAGAGAGAAACGAATAAAGAAAAAAAAGTCACAAAAGGGAGACCCAAAGGTCCCCAAGGTAACTCGGGAAACTAAGATGAAAGCGCGCGTGGCAGACTTTTTGCCTCCGCCGTATAATCCCAGCTGTCCTGCCGTGACCACTTCGTCCCTACGAAGTGCACCTGTGGGGGCCAGAGAGAGCCCCTCACTGGGATGCCCTCCACCAAAGGACAAGATCCGTTACGATGAGTCTGGAGGGGCACGGGGCCGCGGAAGCAGGGGGCATGATGGTGAGAATGGTCCCTTCGCCCCTGAATCCCCATATGACCCGCCTGGTCCAGAATACCCTGAAGACCCTGACAACCCTGACACAGGTGTCAGGCACGAATAGCACTTTTGTTTGGTCTGTGAGTGGTAGGGGTGGCCCAAACGTTGATCCTCCTTCTATAAGCGCGTTAAAGGACATCATTAAAATGTTGCCACCGGTCAGCAATGTGTTGCATTTTGTGGACATGTTAATTAAGTCCTCTCGCCATTGTCAGTTAGTTGGGGCAGATTACAAATTCATCTCACAGTGTGTGTTAGGAGAAATGCATGATGAGGACGAGCTTGTTGGAAAGGTCCGCTGTTTACACCCCGATAGCGATCGGGTCAATAAGATTGAGGTTGCAGAATTGGTTGAGGTCCGGCAGCCCGCTCTTATGAAAACTCAGTCTCAAGTTGTGCAGAAGGGCGGTGACCCCTCGACCTCAGGCGCCACAGAACACAAGGAAGAAAAAGAAATGCCAACGACAGCCGTGTGGCGAACAGAGCACCATTTTTCTGACTTGTATTATACAGAAGACGTACAGTATTGAGATGCTGCACCATATAGAAAAAAAACTTTAAATGAAAGAATAAAGCTAAGATATGCTTGATACCTACACTAAGATTTTAGTTTTTAAGGTTTTTCAATCACCCCAGTTAATGAGGCTCCTTGTCTCCTGATCCAGAAGGGATCTCGTAGAGATATTTCAAAAGTAACTGATTTGGGGAAATGTCACACAGTCATTGGTCTATATTGTGACAATTAAACGAGAACTAATACAACCCTTAGGAGATCTACAACTAGATGTAAATAGAGAGATAGTTTACTTTTAAAATTGAAGTATTAAAAGTATTTTAGGTGTGATGATTGAATCTTCAGTTCCTTGACCTACCCTGTATACAAACTGACATACATCTGATAAGATGCTTTTCTAGGCACTTCGTTCTAGGTTTGAAGTGAGAATTGCTGGTGTGTGTTCGTTTTATCCTTTAGGGGAATGTCTTTTTTTTTTTTTTGGAAAAGCATTGATTTAAGTCATTTTCCAAATAGCAGATGTTCCACACTCATCTATAAACCGCTGGAGTCCAATCTGCAATGCAGGGGGAAAGTTCGCATGCATAAAGTGTTAGGATGAAGGTCTCTAAGTTGCTGTTATGTTGGTGTTACTTCATTGATTTGAACCCAACCTCAGCCATCGTAACAACAATCCTGTCAGCATCACTAAATCAAACAGCCCCAAAAATATCACAGGTCACACTGACCTCCATTGAAACTGAGCACCTACAAAGCACTTGTTTCATTCATTTTTCAGTTTATATTCATCACTATAATTACTACAATGATTTGTACGAATTCTCACAACAACAAAAAAAATTCTTGTGCATATTTTTTCACCCCCATGTTACTTTTGGGGTTCCATATGGAACTAAATAAGGAACTGTGAAATACTTGGGGAAAAGATGTTACGCCATATCACTAGTGATGTATATCATGTCGAAGCCTGAATAAAGGTTTCTGTAATGAAGAACTACATATAATCTTGCAGCTTCGCTCTCTTCCCAGGTAGCACCTGTTTCACATTAGCATTTATTGTACGGTCTGATATTTTGGTTTTCTGTAAAAATTTCTATCACCACACTGCCTGAATTATGATTGTATCAGTTCAAAACTGCAATTCCCAGAATTCACAATATTGACTGCACTGGAATGTTTCTAAAGGCTGCTGCCACTTTAAATGAGTGACAGACGGACTGATCTGAGAGCAGTGTTTGTCATCAATGTTTTTGAGTTAATGAGTTTAGGGAGGGGAGATACCGTGTGTGCAGACTTGCAGTGATCTGCTTTTCTGATTTACCATCATCAGGAGAAACAGCTGTGAAACTGTGTCTGTATGCTGCCCTGCAATTGACTGTCATTCAGAGTGAAATCTCGCTTTTTCGTCCCTGCCATCACCAGGACAATCTCCATGTTCACCTCGACCCTAATCAGGACTCCTCCATGAGGTCTTGGGGAAAGATCAGTCATTTAGTTTGCAGCTTTTTGGACCTGGTTTTTATTAAATCTGAAGAGAAATTAGGCCCATAGTCACTTCTTAATGGATTTTGTTGAGGGTGTGGTCTGTTCTCAACACTGACGAGTTAAACAGGTAGAGTAGGTCCCTCACGCTCATAAGTCGGATTCGTTTGTAAGTCCGACAAAGTGCGTCTTTTACAACATTGACAAAAATATAGAGTGTAAAGCATTAAAACACAAACGGAAAGGCTTGGTGACTTGGTTTACTGTTCTACTCTCACGAGACTGCACCTCCACATCGCAAGGGGAATCCGGCTGACCTCAGGAAAACGTCGCCATTTTGTCTGAGAGCTGTTTGGGACTGTGAACTCTCTCATTGAGGAGGACAGCTTTACAGGACAGACATTTTGTATCATCGTGCTCCTGGTCTGATTCACTGAAACTGGTGATACGTACCAGACTTACATACTGGACATTTTATACATTCACTTACATGCTGAAAGTATTGTATGTATTGTATTGTATCTGATGACTGCAGTCTGTATTTTTGTACAATATAAGTGAGCTACTTCCGTGATTTGTTCACATCTACGAATGTTTGTAGATCCACAGTTTGTTCGTATCTGCAGAAAGTCATAACTCAAATGTTCATAAGTCAGGGTTATCTGTATTTCATATTCCATTTTGTAAGTGTATTGTAGATGTTTAAAATGTATTTTAAGAATGGCAAGATCATTTAAAATGTCAACAGTGTAAATTTCTGGTTAAAGAGAATAACACAGGCTTGTTATTTAGCCTTTAGCTGTAAAAAGTACATTGACTGGTCTCCCATTTCTACACTTCTTTACGTATGATCTTTTGACTGTAAATGAAAAAAAATCATAGTGAATGACAGTCATAGAACTAATTAAATCAACTAAATAGAAATTAGATTTGAAATAGTATTTATATTTTAAACAAATATTAATGTCCAGCTCTCACCTGTTTTTCAGTTCTTTCTGCTTTAGCTGTGACTGTCTCATGGCCTTTATGTTCATCCATCATACACAAGTAACAGATGAAGCTCTGGTCAGTACGACAGTAGATCTCGAGCGGTTTGTCATGCTGAGAGCAGATCTTCTCCTGGACCTCTGCACAGGCTTCCACTAACTTGTGCTTCTTAAAGGCAGGAGACTGATAGTGAGGTTGAAGATGATCTTCACAATAGGACGCCTGACACACCAGACAGAAATGAACGGCTTTGCGTTTTCTCCCTGTGCAGGAATCACACACCACATCTCCAGGTCCAGAGGAACAGTGATCGGTTTGGGGTTCAGTCGTCTTCAGTCTCTCCACCACTTCAGCCAGCATGTTGTTCCTGTGTAGAAGAGGCCTGGGAGTGAAAGTCTCTCTACACTCAGGACAGCTGTAGGCGCCCTTCACGTCCTCACGATCCCAGAAGTGATTAATACACACCTTACAGAAGGTGTGACCACAAGGAATAGCTAGAGGATCATTACTCAGTACATTATGTCTGTAGTTATGATGCTACAAGCTGGGCACCGCTGGATTAAAGGATCTTATATTTTGCTCACTGCAATGTTTTTAAAGATCTGTGTGACCAGAGTTATTCATTCAGACTCTCTGTCCACTTAAGAACATCCACACACTCATCAGCACGTTGAATCGGTTGTGTTTGGGGTCATTGTCATGCTGGAAGGTGACTATTGACTCCAGGTTCTTGTGTGGTTTGGAACATTTTTCCTCAACCTTATCTCTTAATTTCAATTCATCCAGACTTGACACCGACACATGAAAAAGTGACTTGAGAACATTAAGGCTGTGTTCCATTCCTGCTCCGTCTGCAGGGATCGTGGGTTAAGGGAAGTTACCTCGACATAATTCCCCAAATCGGACATTAAATATTGAATATTTATTGAAACAAAAACTTATACCATTACAAACTGTATGTACTAATGAAACATGTATAACATGTAAATAAATTACTTGATTAAGTTACAAGATGTAACGAGATTTTTTTTACAGATTACTAGCCTATGTAATACTTAGATTTTAATTACTGTGTCCTATTAGTATAATGTCATCCTCAATAATAATAGTAAATATATAAATCCCTTTTCAAGCTCCATTTTATCTCTCCTACTCTTCTGCTCTCTTCCTCTCTGTCGAGCTACACACGTCTCTCCTGAGCTGCCAGTGATCCAGACCCCCTCTGTCCTCTGGACCTGTCTGACTCGTCCTGGTGTCCCTCTTCTGGTTGGAGATCTGGTCACATGGAGCCCCGTGTGGTCTGTCTGGGACGCGTCTGGTGACTGGGGACGGTTCCACTTCACCATGAAGACGCTCCTGTCCTCGACTGATGTTGACAGCTGTTTCTCTGAGGACTCGTGACTGCAGTCGCTCGATAGTTCAGGACTGGAGTTTCCTACAGTCTACCGGAGCCTCCAATAACCAACTGGACTCCATATGAACTTAAACACGTCTCCTGTTCTACTGAACTTCCAGCCTCCTAACACACAGTATGAGGTCAGATCAATCCCTGCTCTCCGTTATCACCCAGATGAGGATGGGGTCCCTGGTGAGTCCGGTTCCTCTCAAGGTTTCTTCCTGTTACCATCTCAGCGAGTTTTTCCCTCAGCACCGTCACCCTCGGCTCGTTCATCAGGGACCATCTCATTATATAGACACATTTTTCTTACACTTATACACTTCCTTGAATTTTCTTTTCATTCCTGTGAAGCTGCTTTGAGACAATGACTATTGTTAAAATCGCTATAGAAATAAAATTGAATTGAATTGAAAATAAATAATTTTTGCAGATTGATTGCTTAAGGGTCTGAATACTTTTATGCACTGTATTTTATCTGGACAGCAGTGCAAAAAAAAACAAAAAAAAAAAACAGTAGCATTTTTTATTTCTGAAGAAATGGTCTTTGCCAAAGTAAAAACAGAATAAACATCGTACATTCAATGTAATGCATCTAACAGTTATTTTTTACAAACCATCCTAAAATCTGCATTAAGACATTTTATGTAACAATAATATAACAATAAACAATTGAACAAATACACTCTATAAAATGAGTGAATGTGGTGTGGACTCTGTGGAGAGACGCTGTAGAAGGACAGAGTTCGTGCACTGTGATCCACATACACTCCGATTCTGGATGACGCTGGACGTTGAAGCTCAGTTCGAATGTTGTTGTGCCAGAAAGAGACAGAGTAGTAAAAACATACCCGACTCCGGGACTGACTGTTGAGTCCAAGCCCAACATCATCACCCTCTCCTTTCCTGCTGATCTCTTTATATGAGACTGATATGTCCACAGCATCACCGCTCCACTCCACCTCCCAGTAACAGCGTCCACACACACACACACACACACACACACACACACACACACACACACACACACACACACACACACACACACACACACACACTCTCCTGACACAACACCTGCATCCTGGAGTCAAATCTCTCTGGATGATCAGAGTATCGCTGTTCTGTCTCACTGCGTGTTACTGATCTGTTGATGATGTGCTGTGTTGGGATCCAGAGTCAGATAACAGAAATCTAAAACAAAAGTTTTACAATTTACTTGGTAATGAATCAATCTGCAAAAAGTGTGTGAATCAGATTTAGAAATACAGATACTGAATGTTCATACGTGTGTGTGTGTGTGTGGGTGTGTGTGTGTGTGTGTGTGTGTGTGTGTGTGTGTGTGTGTGTGTGTGTGTGCGCGTGTGTTTAAGTAGTGTAGTTTCATGTATCATGGAGGACTTCAATAAATTCTTGTTCCTTTATGAAGAACTGTTGTCTTGGTTGTGTATTTTAAAGTCTAAACATTTGCCCAGATCTTACGTTACCTTGCTCATAATTGGTAAATACCAGATATTTTGGATTATGATTGTTGGCCACGGGATAAACAGAATTGGTAAGATACACTAAATCATGCTAGATGCATGAGGTGTACTGCATGCGTTAACTTTTAACTCAGTTTAAATGTTGTCGTGTGTTTGCTGTTTAAAGAACACTGACTGATCCCCTGTTTAACACGTCTTCACATATCATAAGAACCTTTAACTGTAAATAAAAAATAATTCCAGATTAGAAATACTTACTTATATAAAATGGATAATAACAATGTCCAGTTTTTACCTGTTTTACATTTCGCTCTGCTTTAGCTGAAACTGTATCATGATCTTTATGTTCATCCATCGTACATGAGTAACAGATGAAGCTCTGGTCAGTACGACAGTAGATCTCCATCAGTCTGTCATGCTGAGAGCAGATCTTCTCCTGGAGCTCTGCACAGGCTTCCACTAACTTGTGCTTCTTAAAGGCAGGAGACTGATAGTGAGGTTGGAGATGATCTTCACAATAGGAGGCCAGACACACCAGACAGGACCAACAGCTTTACGTAAATCACACTCCACATCTCCAGGTCCAGAGGAACAGTGAGCAGGAGAAGCAGCTTGGAGTTCAGACTTCTTCAGTTTCTCCACCACTTCAGCCAGCATGTTGTTCCTGTGTAGAACAGGCCTCGGAGTGAAAGTCTCTCTACACTGTACACAGCTGTAGACGCCTTTAGATCCTCATGATCCCAGAAGTCATTAATACACACTTTACAGTAACTGTGATCACAGGGTATAGCTAGTGGATCTTTGAGAAGATCCAGACACACTGGACAGCTGAACTGATCCACTGAAAACTGGTCTAATGAAATACTAACTTCTGACATTGAACTGCCGTGTGTGTTTATGGAAAGACTGAGAGAGAGTGTGTGGTGTGTGTGGTGTGTGTGTGTGTGTGTGTGGTGTGTGTGTGTGTGTGTGTGTGTGTGTGTGTGTGTGTGTGTGTGTGGTGTGTGTGTGTGTGTGTGTGTGTGTGTGTGTGTGTGGTGTGTGTGTGTGT
>JAAGKR010012675.1:0-15866 GCA_011419295.1 Clarias macrocephalus
ACACACACACACACACACACACACACACTTACCACACACATATGGACACAATCTACTTATCCTTACATACAAAACACATCCTAACCAAACACACACAAAGACACACAAGTTTCACACACATCACACATCCTAAGCATCCTACACAAATGATGACCTGCTCAAACACCTGTGCCATTACAGTCACCACCAAATCCGGCCCACATTTAGTGAGAGCTAGCAATGGTGCACCAGAAAGACATGTCCAGACATGACGATGCCTAAAATTTATTTCATATTTGTTTAAAAGGTCTTAGCATGCTGAAAAGGGATACATGTTGTGAGGTGCACCCAAGTGGTGATGAAACAGGTGCTTGGGCTGGCTTATCTGTCTAGTAACTATTTTTCTTCTTTTTATTTTAAAGGCCGCAGGGCCAACTTTTTTCTCTTTCATCTTCAGAGACATCATTGGAGCACAACCGGGGTATAGTATGTGCCGGCCTCGGACCCCATCGTGATTTTGCTGCTGATGGATCGGCAGCATGCTACACAGGACTGGCTTGAGCAGGCTTGAGGAGGTGTTTATTTTTCATGGATAGGGGAGTGACCAGCGCTACACAAAAATCAAAACAAAATCAAATCTTTGATGTATTTTCAAAGGCCTGATGTACCAAAGTACCTTCTTACCTTCAACCGTTAGCGGGTGGTTATTGGGGAACTCCTAAACCCACTGTTCTGGGTGAGGCACTGGGCCTTGGGGGCCTGCTCTGGGTACATGGGTAGATGGTAGTAAAAGATCGTTGCATCCTTGTGGGGGAAGGGAGATAGTTTTTGGCCCTACCTCCTTGAGAATACCTGCGTGTGAAACCATGGACATGGGAACGTGGTTGTGGGTGGTTCAGATAACTCAGACTCTATGACTCTATCTGCTCAACAAGATGGCTCGAGAAACCCATGAATTTCCACAAACGTACTGCAGGAATACACACTGTACACATCCCACACACACCATCTTATACAAACGATGACCGGCCCAAGCACCTGCGCCACTATAGTCACCACCAAGCAATCACTAGTCATTACACATGGAAAGACACGTCTAACCATGATGCCGTCTGACATCTGTGTTTAGACATCTGTGTTTTTAGGGGACCTAGCATCCTCAAAAGGCACACAGGTTGCGCGGTGTGCCCAGGAGCCAGTGGCACTGGTGTTTGGGCATGCTCATTGTTGAACACAGACGCATGGACATAAACACTATATATACAGTTGTGGCCAAAAGTTTTGAGAATTACATAAACATTGGAAATTGGAAAAGTTGCTGCTTAAGTTTGTATAATAGCAATTTGCATATACTCATAACACTCTTCATAACATACATAGAATGTTATGAAGAGTGATCAGATGAATTGCATAGTCCTTCTTTGCCATGAAAATTAACTTAATCCCGAAAAAAACCTTCCACTGCATTTCATTGCTGTCATTAAAGGACCTGCTGAAATCATTTCAATAATCATCTTGTTAACTCAGGTGAGAATGTTGAAGAGCACAATGCTGGAGATCATTATGTCAGGCTGATTGGGTTAGAATGGCAGACTTGACATTTTAAAAGGAGGGTGATGCTTGAAATCATTGTTCTTTCATTGTTAACCATGGTGACCTGCAAAGAAACGTGTGCAGCCATCATTGCGTTGCATAAAAATGGCTTCACAGGCAAGGATATTGTGGCTACTAAGATTGCACCTAAATCAACAATTTATAGGATCATCAAGAACTTCAAGGAAAGAGGTTCAATTCTTGTTAAGAAGGCTTCAGGGAGACCAAGAAAGTCCAGAAAGCGCCAGGATCGTCTCCTAAAGAGGATTCAGCTGCGGGATCGGAGTACCACCAGTGCAGAGCTCGCTCAGAAATGGCAGCAGGCAGGTGTGAGCGCATCTGCACGCACAGTGAGGCGAAGACTTTTGGAAGATGGCCTGGTGTCAAGAAGGGCAGCAAAGAAGCCACTTCTCTCCAAAAAAAACATCAGGGACGGATTGATCTTCTGCAAAAAGTATGGCGAATGGACTGCTGAGGACTGGGGCAAAGTCATATTCTCGGATGAAGCCTCTTTCCGATTGTTTGGGGCATCTGGAAAAAGGCTTATCCGGAGAAGAAAAGGTGAGCGCTACCATCAGTCCTGTGTCATGCCAACAGTAAAGCATCCTGAGACCATTCATGTGTGGGGCTGCTTCTGATCCAAGGGAATTTTGCCCAAAAACACAGCCATGAATAAAGAATGATACCAAAACAGCCTCCAACAGCAACTTCTTCCAACAATCCAACAACAGTTTGGTGAAGAACAATGCATTTTCCTGCACGATGGAGCACCGTGCCATAAGGCAAAAGTGATAACAAAGTGGCTCGAGGACCAAAACGTTTAAATTTTAGGTCCATGGCCTGGAAACTCCCCAGATCTTAATCCCATTGAGAACTTGTGGTCAATCCTCAAGAGGCAGGTGGACAAACAAAAACCCACTAATTCTGACAAACTCCAAGAAGTGATTATGAAAGAATGGGTTGCTATCAGTCAGGATTTGGATCCAGCCTTGACGATACCTTAGACTTATGTCATATCTGTTTAACAGGTCTTATTGTGCTAAAAAGGCACACAGGTTGTGAGGTGCGTCAAAGTAGCGATGACACAGGTGTTTGTGCCCGTGCATTGTTGCTTATAACTGTATTTCTTCTTTTTATTTTAAAAGGCCACAGTCCAGCTTCTTGGCTTTCATCGTCAGAGAGGTCCTTGGTGGACAACAAGACTGGGGTATAGTATGTGCCAGTCTCGGACCCACGAGTGTTCCTCACCTGGCCGTGCATGCTAGATCCCCATCGTGATGTTGCTGACGATGGAACTGCCAGAGTGATGCACAGGACTGGCTTGTTTGTCCACACACACACAGTACACATCCTAAATACTCATAACAAGTCATACACACACACATACACTAAACATACATATCAGACAAACAAACACATAAACACACAACAAACAAATACAAATACACACAACCGCACACACACACACACACAGACACATAAACACAAACACATACTTTACACACTCAAACAAATATACTATATGCACGACAGACAGACAAACACTACAAACACATCAACCTGTATATTAGATCCTATACCGACACATTTTCTCAAACAGATAGTACCAGCAATAATAGAACCCCTGTTGAAAGTAATTAACTGTTCACTCAGTAGTGGGTATGTTTCCAAATCCTTTAAATTAGCCGTTATTAAACCGCTAATCAAGAAACCTGACCTTGACCCCTGTCTGCTTTCTAATTACAGGCCGATATCAAACCTTCCCTTTATCTCCAAGATTTTGGAAAAGGTAGTATCACAGCAGCTATGTTCACATCTACATAGAAATAGCATTAATGAACTGTATCAGTCAGGATTTAGGCCTCATCACAGCACAGAGACAGCACTCACTAAAGTAGTAAACGACCTCCTATGGGCCTCTGATCAGGGTTGCGTCACTATACTTGTGCTACTGGACCTCAGTGCAGCTTTTGACACCATTGATCATAGTATTCTCCTTCACAGATTAGAAAAGGTAGAAGGAATTAAGGGAACTGCCCTCTTGTGGCTCAGATCCTATTTGACTGATCATTATCAGTTATTCCAGTTATTCCTCTGGGCAACATAATTCGTAAACATGGTATTAGTTTTCATTGTTATGCTGATGACACACAATTATATGTCTCAGCAAAACCAGATGAGAAAAACCAGTTTGCTAAAATTGAGCAGTGTGTGCAGGACATAAGAGATTGGATGTTAATTAATTTTCTTCTGCTTAATCCTGATAAGACAGAAGTTCTGGTCATAGGACCACAAGTAGCTAGAAGTAGGCTTTCTGATCACACTGTAACTTTAGATGGCCTTTCTGTTCCATCAAGTGCAACAGTAAAAGACCTTGGTGTGATTATAGATTCCAGCCTTTCGTTTGAAGGACATAATATTACCAGGATAGGACTCTTTCACCTTAGAAATATTGCCAAGATAAGAAACATATTGGCACTAAATGATGCAGAAAAAGTTCATGCCTTTATCACCTCTAGGTTGGACAATAGTAACAGTAACGCCTTACTGTCTGGTTGTTCAACTAGGTGTATAAACAAGCTTCAGTTGGTGCAGAATGCAGCAGCGAGGGTCCTCACTAAAACCCGAAGATACGAGAACATCACCCCTATCTTATCTACACTGCATTGGCTCCCTGTGAAATTTCGCATCGATTTTAAGATACTACTTTTGACGTTTAAAGCACTAAATGGGCTCGCGCCACTGTATTTGAGTGAACTGTTGGTGTCTTACGATCCGCCACGCCTACTCCGATCAAAGAATGCAGGCTGCCTGTCAGTACCACGTATTATTAAAACTACAGCAGGGGGCAGAGCTTTTTCTTACAAAGCCCCAAAGTTATGGAATAGTCTTCCTATTAATGTTCGGGACTCAGACACAGTCTCAGTGTTTAAGTCTAGGCTAAAAACTTATTTATTTAGCCAAGCATTTTTGTAAATAGATTAGCCTTAGGTAAAGGAGCAGATCTGGGGGACTCATGGACGTAGAGTATTCTGGTGAACTGGTATGTTTAGATGCTGTCCTCCTCACTTTCATTGTTCACTCAGGTTTGTTGACGGTGAGGTGATTGGTTGCTTTATATCTCAGGAAGCCCTCATGTTTCTGGCTCTCCCTTTTAGTTATGCTGTTATAGTTAGTCCTCCCGGAGTCCCTGCTTGCACTTTTCACTAATATACATTCACCTTATACATGTTGACTGTGACCATACCTAACTGCCATCTCTCCTTATTATCTGTTCTCTCCTTTTCTGCTCTCTCCTCTCTCTCTCTCTCTCTCTCTCTCTCTCTCTCTCTCCCTCTCTCTCCTTTCCCTCTCTCTGTCTCTCTGTCGAGCTATACATGTTCGCTCCTGAGTTGCCAGTGATCCAGACCCCTCTTCCCTCTGGACCCGTCTAACCGGTCCTGGAGTCCTGCTTCTGGTTGGAGATCTCGTCGCATGGTTTCCATTAAGACTGTCCTATCATCGATTGATGCTCTGGGGACCTGTGACTTCGGTTGTTCGATAGCTCAGGACTGGAATCTCCTACCGTCTACCTGAGCCTCCAGGAACAAACTGGACTCCTTTTAATTTTAATTTTAACACAGCTCCTGTTACACTGAACTTCCAGTACACATTATAAAGTTGATCAATCCCTGCTATCCGTTATCACCCAGATGAGGATGGGTTCCCTGTTGAGTCTGGTTCCTCTCAAGGTTTCTTCCTATTACCATCCCAGGGAGTTTTTCCTTGCCACCATCGCCCTCGGCTTGCTCATCAGGGACAATCTTATCATTTTGATTCATACACATTGCATACAGACTTGCTTCTTTTTATTGTGTAAAGCTGCTTTGCGACAATGTCAATTGTTAAAAGCGCTATATAAATAAAATTTACTTGACTTGACTTGACAAACACATACTACACACACACATACACACACAAACATTACACACATATACACATACACTATACACACACACTAACCATCATACACACACACTACACATACCACATATACTAAACCCACGACACTCACACATTTCTTTGTCCTTCGGCTATTCCCATTCAGGGGTCAGCACAGCAAATCCTGTCTCCATCTAACTTTATCCTCTGCATGCTCTTCTGTCACCCTAACTAACTTCATGTCCTCTCTCACAGCATCCATAAATCTCGTCTTTAGTCTTTCTTTAGACCTCCTGCCTGACTTTATCTCCAAAACATCTAACATGGGTTGTCCCTCTGATGAAATTGTTCATGATTGTTTCCATTTTTGTCACTCCCAAAGAGAACCTTAATATCATCATATCTGCTACTCTGTTTCCTGTCTGTGCTTCAGTGCCGCTGTCTCTAAGCCGTAGAGCATTGCTCATCTCACAACAGTTTTGTACACCTTTCCTTTCATTCTCGCTGGTACTCTTTTGTCACATAACACACCTGACACTTTTCTCCACCCATTTCAACCTGCCTCTTCACCTCCTTTCCACTCTCCGTTGCTCTGGACCGTTGACCCTAAGTACTTAAAGTCCTGCACTTTCTTCACCTCTGCTCCCTGCAGCCTCACTGTTCCACTTAGATTCCACTCATTAACATACATGTATTCTATCTTGCTACAATTACCCCCTCTGCTTTAGACAATCTACCTCTCTAGATTTTTTTCTACCTGTTTCCTGCTCTCGCTACAAAGCACAATGTCATTTGCAAATGTCATTGACCATGGAGACTCCTGTCTAACCTCATCTCTCAACCTGTCTATCACCATAGCAAAAAAGAAGGGGCTCAGAGCCGATCCTCGATGCAGACCTACCTCCACCTTGAATGCTTCTGTCACACCTAAAACACATCTCAACACTGTTTACAGCTCTCATACATATCCTGCATGACTCTAACATACTTTTCTGCCACTCCAGACTTCCTCATAAAATACCACAGCTCCTCTTTTGACACTGTCATACGCTTGCTCTAAATCCATAAACACACAATGCAACTCCCTATTACCTTCTCTGTTCTTCTCTGTACTCCATCAGGCATCCTCAAAACAAATACTGCATCTGTTGCACTCTTTCTAGGCATGAAACCATACTGCTGCTTACAAATGCTCACCTTTCCCTTAACCTAGCTTCCAGTACTCTTTCCCAAAGCTTCATGGTATGGCTCATCAGCTTTATTCCTCTGTAGTTGCCACAGTTTTGTCCATCCCCCTTGTCATTAAAGATTGTCACTAATACACTTCTCCTCCATTCCTTTGGGATCCTCTCACTCTCCAAAATCTTGTTAAACAGACTAGTCAGAAGCTCTACTGGAGCCTCTCTTAAGCACTTCCATACCCCCCACAGATATGTCATCAGGACAAACTGATTTTCCACTCTTCCGCCCTCTTCACCTCACTCTTTCTGATTTTTGCTACTTCCTGCTCCACAACAGTCCCCTCTTCTACTCTTCGTTCTTTACAGTTTAATCATTCAAACATGCTGCACATCATTTCCATCTCTATCTCTTTGCCTTGTAAACCTGTACAGATTCACCTCTTCTTCCCTACTGTCCAATCTGGCAATTGCTCATATGCGCTTTGCTTGGCCTTTGACACCTCTACCTTTGCCACGTCTATCTGCCACCTCTACTGGCGTGGGTGCCGGTGGCAAAGATGCTTGCAACTATATATATTCATTTTATTTTAAAAGGCCGCAAGGGCCAACTTCTTGGCTTTAATTTTCAGAGAGAGCTTCTTGGTAGACTACCAGACCTGGGTATAATATGGGCCTGCCTGACACCTACGAGTGTTCCTCGCCTGACCGTGTATCCTCCCGTCAACATCATGATGTTTGTGGCAATGTACCCAACAGAGTGCTGCACAGGACTGCCTTGTGTGAGGACAGCAGAGGAGATCACCGGGGTGGCTGATCGGACAACCCATCACAATCACTCTTCACCCTCCTGCCATCTGAAAAAACTTAATGAAGTATTCAGGGGACGGAGAGAGCACACAACTGCATAATCAATTAATTACTAAATTATCCAATCAGTAGTGTCAACAGGCTGTGTGGACAAATGGCAGGGACTTAACGCGAGCTTGTCACGCTTACTGGGAATTTAATATAGCATTACTTTCAGAAAGATGTAGTTTGCGCATCAACAGCAAATGGTTCAGAAATACGTAGTTTGCGCATCAACAGCAAATGTTTTAAAAATGTATGCATTTGAGCATTCATGATGAATGACAACTTTATGACATTATTTTTGACGTCCTTGAAATTCAATCTGTATGTCAACACATATCGAACTGTGACTAATAAACAACTAAAAGTTGTTTCTATATTGATATAATTTCACTCACTCACTCACTCATCATCTATACTGCTTAATCCTGTATTCAGGGTCACGGGGGGGCCTGGAGCCTATCCCAGGAGACTTAGGGCATATGGCAGGGTACACCCTGGACAGGGTGCCAATCTATCGCAGGGCACAGATACACACACATACACACACTACGGGCAATTTGGGAACGCCAATTAGCCTAACCTACATGTCTTTAAGAGGAAACCAGTGTACCTGGGGGAAACCCATAAAGAACGGGGAGAACATGCAAACTCCATGCACACAGAGACGGGAATCGAGCCTGGCCGGGGATCGAACCCGGACCCTGGCAGTGCAAGGCGACAGTGCTAACCACTACACCACCGTGCCGCAATATAATTTCATATTTATTTAAATATTTTTTTTATTCATACTCAATTTTTTTTTTATTTAGGTAATATTCTTTGCTTGAATACTCTATTTTTTATGTTTCTGTCATGAGTGGTTTGAATTTGATTAACCTGATCTGTTATATAAATGTCATGTTATCAACTTCTGTCAAGCACCTTAACATTGATTCCTTTTTAACTGTAAGGAAATATCAATTACAACACATTCATGAATTTTTGCACACATGGTGAAAAACGCTTTATTTCAGAATCAACAGCTTAAAAATCAAAGGAATTACCTTTTCACTCATATTAATGCATTCTAGCATGCACTTTGAAAAACAACTTTTTGTTATTCTTTTTCACATTTTGACCTTGAAAATGGGTATTTTGTGTGTTTTACATGACTATTTATTGGGTGTTATGAGAAAACCTCTTTCCTGAGCGCTAAGAACACGACAAACGCTTTATCGTACCACCAGCATCCTAAAACTCAAAGGAATGATGATTTCCAAGACATTCATGCATTCTACTATAAATATTGAAAAACATTTTTTTTGTTATCCTTTTAAACATTTTGATAAGGAAAAATGCATATGAACTCGTTTTGTATGTTTTTGCATGACCATGCATTAGATGTGTGAAAAAAAACGCTTTCCTGAGCTCATACAGAGATAAGAACACGGCAAACGCTTTTTCTCACCACCAAGCCTCTCATATGTCAAAGGAATGATGATCTCCAACACATTCATGCATTCTAACATACCTGTTTTAAAATATCTTTTTAAAACTTTTTTACATTTTGAGCATCTAAACTACATATGAATTAATTTTTTATGTTGTACATAACCATGCATTAATTGTGTGACAAAACCGCTTTCCTGAGCTCGTAGAGCGCTAAGAACACGGCAAACCGCTTTCCTGATATCATATAGGGCTAAGAACACGGCAAATGCTTTATCTAACCACCAGCATCCTAAAACTTAAAGGAATGATGATTTTTAACACATTCATGCATTCTCGAATAAATGTTGAGAAACAACTTTTTCTTATTAATTTTGATTCTAAAAAATGTACATAAACTTGTTTTGTATGTTTTTATGACCATGCATTAGGTGTTATGAGAAAACCGCTTTCCTGAGCTCGTACAGGGCTAAGAACACGGCAAACGCTTTATCGCAACACCAGCATCCAAAAACTCAAAGGAATGATGATTTCTAACACATTCATGCACTCTAGCACCCATGTTGAAAAACAATTCTTTTGTTATTCTTTTTCACATTTTGATCCTGAAAAATGCATATAAATTCGCTATGTTTGTTTTTGCATGACCATGCATTAGTTGTGTGAGAAAATCGGTTGTTGAGCCCGATGGCGCTAAAAACACGGCAAACGCTTTATCTCACCACCAGCATGCTAAATGTCAAAGGAATATTATTTTACTGCTGCTATTTGGAGATCTGCATGGCAAGGTCCTTGAGAGTGGCTCAGTCACTTATCTTTGGATATTGCTGCATAGACAGGTCTGATATTTTGAGAAAATTACAAAATCCACACACATTACACACAAACACTACACTGTATAGAGACTAGAAACAGACAAACAAATACACACACAAACACAATTTAATTATCCTTCACATACAGTACATGTCCTACACTCAGACAGACACATAATCACACACACACACACACACACACACACACACACACACACACACACACACACACACACACACACACACACACACACACTCACAGTTTGTGAGTTGCGCTCAAGTTGTAACACATGCTTGGGCCTACCAAAATCTAAGATTTTGGCCCTACTTTCTTGAGAATATCTCCTATACGTCCACCATTTTGTAAAATATTGGGGTACGAGGTTGTGATTTGTTCAGATGGCTTAGACCCTATGTCTACTCAACAAGATGCCATGAGTAAGTTAGGTAATTATCATACACATACAGTACATATCGTACACACATACACACATTGCATGTTCTCCCCATGCTTGGTGGGTTTTCTCCCACAGTCCAAAGACATGTAGGTTGCCCATAGTGTGTGAATGAGTATATGTGTGTCTGCGATGGATTGGCACCCTGTCCAGGGTGTACCCTGCAATGTGCCCTAAGTCTCCAGGGATAGGCTCCAGGCCCCCCGTGACCCTGAATACAGGATTAAGCGGTATAGATGATGAGTGAGTGAGTGAATTGTAGTGCCGTACATGCAGTACATGTCCTACACACACACACACACACACACACACACACACACACACACACAAACACAATTTAATTATCCTTCCCTTACAGTACATGCCCTACACACACTCATAAAGAATACACATCCTACACTCACACAAAAAATACAAACACACAGTTGTGTGAGAAAAACGCTTTCCTGATCTCGTAGAGTGCTAAGAACACAGCAAACGCTTTATCTCATCATGAGATGCAAAAAAGTGAAAGGAATGATAATTTCCAAAACATTCTGTCATACATGTTGAATAACAAAGTATCTGTTATTCTTTTTCACATTTTGAGCATAAAAACTGCATATAAACTTGTTTTGTATGTTTTAAATGACGATGCATTAATTGTGTGAGAAATCGCTTTCCTGAGCTCCTACAGCGCTAAGAACACAGGAAACGCTTTTCCTCATGATGAGACGCATAAACGTAAAAAGTCTGATCATTTCCAACACTTTCATGCAATATAACATTCATGTTGAGTAACAATTGTTTTGTTATTGTTTTTCACATTTTAAGCATAAAAACTGCATATAAACTTGTTTTGTATGTTTTAAATGACCATGCATTAATTGTGTGTGAAACCGCTTTTTGTGGACAGCGCTTTATCTTATCAGGAGACGCATAAAAGTAAAAGGAATGATCATTTCCAATACTTTCATACATTATGACATTTATGTTGAATACCAATTCTTTTGTTACTCTTTTTCACATTTTGAGCATAAAAACTGCATATAAACTCATTTTGTATGTTTTAAATGACCATGCATTAATTGTGTGTGAAACCGCTTTCCTGAGCTCGTAAAGCGCTAAGAACACAGCAAACGCTTTTTCTCATCATGAGACGCATGAAAGTAAAAAGTCTGATCATTTCCAACACTTTCATGCAATATAACATTCATGTTGAGTAACAATTGTTTTGTTATTCTTTTTCACATTTTGGTCATAGAAACTGCATATAAACTCGTTTTATATGTTTTAAATGATTAATTGTGTGAGACAATTGCTTTCCTGAGCTCCTACAGCACTAAGAACACAGCAAACGCTTTATCTCATCATGAGACACATAAAAATGAATGGAATGATAATTTTCAACACTTTCATGCATTATGACATTCATGTTGAATATCAATTCTTTTGTTATTCTTTTTCACATGTTGAGCATAAAGACTGCATGTTAATGCGTTTGGATGTTTTACATGACCCTGCATTAGTTGAGTGTGAAAATCTCTATCCTGAACTCACAGCGCTAGGTCACAAAAAATGCTTTTTCTCATCATGAGACGCATAAAAGTGAAAGGAATGATCATTTCCAACACTTTCATGCATTATGACATTCATGATGTTTATAAAAGTATCTGTAATTCTTTTTTCACATTTTGAGCAGAAAAACTTCATATAAACTCATTTTGTATGTTTATCATTACTATGATACTATGATATATTACCTTAGTTGTGTGAGAAAACCGCTTTCCTGATCTCAACCAGTGCTAAGAACAACGCAAACGCTTTATCTCATCATGAGATAGATAAAAGTGAAAGTAATGATAATTTCCAACACTTTCATGAATGACATTCATGTTGAGTAACATTTTTTTTTATTCTTTTTCACCTTTTGAGGATAAAAACTGCATATACACTTGTTTTGTATGTTTTAAATATCCATGCATAAGTTGTGTGAGACACACAGCTCGTACAGCGCTCAGAACACAGCAGACGCTTTTTCTCATCATCATCCTAAATCTCAAAGAAGTTATGTCTAACACATTAATGCATTCCTCCATGCCTGGTAAATAACAAGTTCTTTCACTTTGTTTCAACTTTGTTGCCCCATTGAAGAGATTGGAAATTCAGGCACGCATCTGCTGTAGGAAAGTGAAAGCTTTGAACATTAAATTCAAATTAATGTATTTAAGCGGGTATCATGACATTCTGTTCACCGTAAATTGATTTCTTTCAAATGCGTTCCCAATTCTTAAAGTTGAACAACAGTGTTTCTTCCTTTTCAACAGTTAGACAGGTCTGAGTAAATTTCACAGATCCATTGTAATATTACATTCAGTTGAATGCCTTTGATTTGCACTTTTCTTTAATTTCAATCACTTTCTTGATTTTTTTTAGCTGTTCTCATTTTCTTTTTTTTGTCATATCTGTAGGTCAATTGCTTTGGACTGAGCTCTCATTAAGCGCAATTGCGCATTTTACCTACCTACTGTGAATGGTGCGGGTTGGGGTGATGTATAATCATTATTTATTTCTATTTTATTTGTCTGACACTCAGAAACACACACACACACACACACACACACACACACACACACACACACACACACACACACACACACACACACACAGACATTACACACATTGCACAAATACACACGCATACGTCAAACAAACGAACGCACATAGTTTACACATAGACAATACTACATACACATACTTCAACATAAACTTCAGCAGTTTAAGCAGTTGAGCAGGCCGCTTTTGGTGGACAAAATGATAGAGGTATAGTATATGACTGACAGACACGCACAAGTAATCGTTGCCTGAATGTGCATGCGGAGCACTCATCGATGAAGAGGGTTGGGGTGATTGCAAAAGTATTATTATAATTATTATTAATATTGATTTTATAGCACTATTCTACACACACAAACACTACAAACATTAAACATACTGCACACACACCCATACAACACACACACACAAACATACATCACATAAATACATACAAACTCACACACAGACACAAACACACTCTACATAAAATCACAGACATTAAATATAAACTGACAAACGCAGGCATACTACACACAAACAAACTCACATGCCACACACACACATTCTACACACACACACACACACACACACACACACACACACACACACACACACACACACATACACTCACACATGCAGTAAACTTTAATGCTTCCAAATGAATCAGGCCGTTTTTATTGGACAACAATATCGAGGTTTAGTATGTGACTCACAAACACCCACAAGTTACTTTAGCCTGAATGTAAATATGGATGACTCATTGATGATGCTGCTTGATGAGAAGTTGGGGTACCACACATACATACTACATACACACTCACACACACACGTAAACACACACACATTCTACCCATTCCACAGAAACAATGACCTGCTCAAGCCCCTGCGCCATTACAGTCTCCACCAAACTCGACCAACATTGAGACAGTTAGCAATGGGGCACCAGAAAGAGACGTCCTGGAATAATGATGCCTTAAAACTTATGTCATACTTGTTTAAGAGGTCTTAGCATGCTGAAAACAGGTTGTGAGGTTCGAACAAGTGGCGATGGCACAGGTGCGTGGGCTCGCTCATCGTTGCTTGTAACTATATTTCTTTTTTTATTTTAAAAGGTCATATGGCCAACTTTTTGGCTTTTCTATTCAAAGAGGTCCTTGGTGGACAGTCAGACCAGGGAATAGTATGTGCCTGTCTGGGACGCATTAATGTTCCTCGCCTGACCGTGTATGCGGGGTCCCCATTGTGATATTGCTGTTCATTACTGCACAGGCCTGCCTTAAGCAAGCTTAAGGAGGTGTTTATCTTCATCGACCGGCAAGGAGTGACCCGCTGTATGCAACTGAAATTAAATCTTTGTTGTATCTTCAATGGCCCCATGTACCTTCTTGCCTTCAACCTTCAGCGGATGTTTTTTGGGGAACTCCTAAGACCCACTGTTCTGGGTGAGGCTTTTGGTCTTGGGGTCTTGCTCTGGAAGCATGGGTAGCCAACTTGGCTGCAGAAAGCAGATTGATCATGCAATCCTATCTAACATGGGTTGGCCCTCTGATGAACTTATTTTCAATCCTATCCATCCTTGTCACACCCAAAGAGAATCTCAACATCTTCATCTGTGCTACCTCCAGCTCTGCCTCCTGTCTTCAGTGCCACTGTCTCTAAGCCGTAGAGCATCGCTGGTCTCACCACTGACTTGTACACCTTTCCTTTCATTCTCGCTGATACTCTTTTATCGCACAGCACACCTGACACTTTTCTCCACCCGCTAGAGCCGATCCTTGATGGACACCCACCTCCACCTTGAACTCTTCTGTCACACGTACAGCACATCTAACCACTGTCTTGCAGCTCTCATACATGTATAACATGTCTGCCACTCCAGACTTCCCCATACAACACCACAGCTCCTCTTTCAGCACCCTGTTGTATGCTTTCTTAATTCACAAAAATACAATGCAACTCTTTATTACCTTCTCTGTACTTCCCCACCAGCATCCTCAAAACATCTGTTGTACTCTTTCTAGGTATGAAACCATATTGCTGTTCACAAATGCTCACCTCTGCCCTTAACCTAGCTTCCACTCGTCTTTCCCAAAGCTTCATTGTATGGCTCATCAGCTTTATGCCTCTGTAATTGCCACACCCTGCACATCTCCCTTGTTCATAAAAATCCGCATCAATACACTTCTTCTCCATTCTTCTGGAATCCTCTCACTCTCCAAGATCTCGTTCAACAAAGTAGTTAGAAACTCTACTGCAACGTCTCCTAAGCACTTCCATAAATCCACAGGTATGTCATCAGGACCAACAACCTTTCCACTCTATAGCCCTCCTCACCTCACTCGTACTAATACTTGCTAGACACTGGAAGACACTGGATGGCGACCCCCCCCCCCCGAAATTGCCCGATGGCCCGATGTACCAAGGTTCTTGGGGAACTCCTAGACCCACTGTTCTAGGTGAGGCGCTGGGTCTTGGGGACTTGCTCTGGGAACGTAGGTAGATGGTAGCCAAACTGGCTGCAGGGAGCAAATTGATCATGCAATCCTAGGTTCTTTGTGGGGGAGGAGGGTTTTTATCCCTACCTCTTTGAGAATACCTCCTATAAGTCCAGCTGTTTGTGAGACACTGGGAAAGGGGGTTGTTGGTGGATGATGTAGCTCAGACCCTATGATTATATCTGCTTGACAAGATGGCACGAGTAACACACACATTTCTGCAAACATACATGCCTACTATGAAACTCTCTCCACCTAGATCATTATACATCCATCTCTGTGTGCTTTTCATTTCTGTGCCACAAAACAGCAGCCATAAGCTGTGCTGGGCAGTTCTAGGAATATACAATCATCCTTTACACACACACGGACACAGACAGAAAAGGAAAGAGAAGGGTGTAAAGCATGAACAGGCACGAAAAATGAAAGAGATAAGGAAAGCAGATACTGTGAGTCAGGGTGTTAAACATAAACAGTAAAAGAGATAGTGATACTCGGCGTACCAGGTAAACCCAAAGATACAGAAAAAGAGTGCACTTAATATGTCATGTATATGATGGATAGATAGGA